>JBBMFX010000030.1:15828502-15842210 GCA_037832545.1 Rhabdalestes septentrionalis | reverse complement strand
AGAGAGAGAGAGAGAGAGAGAGAGAGAGAGAGAGAGAGAGAGAGACAGAGACAGAGAGAGAGAGAGAGACAGAGAGACAGAGAGAGAGAGAGCATATATTTACCTCCAGGCTGTCTTCTGTTTGTTGTTTAATCAAACCATATATTTTATGTTATGTTACCATTCACACTGCCTAGTATAAGAAGCTCAGTTACCTCAAAACTGCCAAGTCAGCTCAACACCTGACACATGTTTGCATTGGAACCAGATGACTTAATACAGTACACAAACATTAATAGTCCCCATAATAGAGCTTTCATTCATTCACAGCTTTCATGCCATTCATCTCTATTCACTTTTGAAAACTACAGGGTTTACCACTCACCTTGAGAGTACGGAGTCAACTTTGGAGCAGAGAAGCGGAGCCGTGAAGGGTCTCTTGGTTACTGCACCACACAAGCTTGTGGCAGCTCATTTATATTCTCTCAAGTTGTAGCACCTCCCATTACAGGCGAGTCCTGGCAGTAGAGACACGCCTCTTTTGGAGAAGCACACCTCATTCAAGAGCTGCCAGGAAGGAAGCAGGCCAGTAATTGCCCCGGTTTGTATAGTGACATTGAACTCTGTGAGCATAATCCCTCCACACCATCAATATTGAAACTAGTGGTTTATTAACTACATCAGAATACATTCAGGGGTCAGAGTTCATTTTAAATGAAATTTCCATTGTTCCTTGTTCATGGTTCATTTATTATTTTTTTGTTAAATGTGATTACGTCCTCGGCAAAAGATCCCCTATTAAATATATGTACTTCTCCTATTCATCGCTTTTTCTTCTCAAGGCCTATTAGAGTCCTGTGCAACCAAACCTTGTGTCACAAACCAAATATTTTGTCACAGGTCTTGTTTGTGTCTGACTTATCTTACGCATTGACCACGTTTTCCCTAATGCATAAAAAAGAACTGGTGAACATTACATGAAACTTGTTTACATACGATTAAATAAGATTAAAGTAAAATATGTTTCAGTGAATTAAATCCTCTTCCAATAAACTGCACTGAAACTTTTCAGTTTTCTCTAACAGCAGCTGAAGTTTATGTAGTTATATCTTAGAAGGATGGCTCATATCCATTTTAAATGAAGCTTTCTTCTACATCTACCAGCAATCTATCAACATCAAGTGTAATTTATTTATCTTGCATTTTTCATGAGGTAAATTGTCCCAAATCATCTGTACCCAATCTTGACATGAAAGGGTAATTTATCCTCTTGTCATCACTGGATGGCAAGAGAAAATAAAAATATCACTATAAAAAAAGACTAAAATTGTTTAAGAGACAAGTATAGAAACTTGACCACCGAGGACCAGTAGTGTCTATAATTAGCAACAGTGAGAATAATTAGATAGCAGCAGGTGTCTATGTAAAGAGTAGTTGCTTTGGTCTGGGGTAGGCAGGTGGTCCACATTGATGGAACTGATAATTAATCAAGCTGACAATGTTTGGACAAGCTGAATCAGTGGGAAGACCATTTTTCACTTACAAGACAGGTCAAACGGCCTCAAAACACTCAGAGATACGAATTTGAGAACTTTAAGAGAACGGTGAGAGAACGTTGTTTTGGAGGTTTTTTTTCTTTCAGGCTTACTCAATTTAACCTGGTAAACCTGGTTTAACTGTTCGTTTATTTAGATCAGGTAAGGAGCTGCAGGAAACAGCTGTTTTCCTTATTGCTTTTAAACGTTACAGTCGGGAGTCAAGGTTGATCCGCTTATGCAATATATTATAACACTGCGGGATTATTTCTGCTGTGTGTAGACTAGAAGGAAACTTGATCTCATAAGGAAGTTCAGTGAGTCCTTTGAGGAAAAAGGGCAGTGAAGTCACTCCTGGTGACGTAATCCGACAGAGTGCATATAACGAGCTGTCGGAGCGCCTCGGCGCTGTTACCATGGCAGCTGCTCCGTCAGACTCCGAATCTCTACACTTCTCCGTCGGGGTTCTGGGG
Organism: Rhabdalestes septentrionalis; assembly: GCA_037832545.1. Taxonomy (NCBI): domain Eukaryota; kingdom Metazoa; phylum Chordata; class Actinopteri; order Characiformes; family Alestidae; genus Rhabdalestes; species Rhabdalestes septentrionalis. The sequence continues at coordinate 15,840,223 of JBBMFX010000030.1, read as the reverse complement.
ATCTCGGGCGGTAAGTTTTACAGACTGAGACAAAAAAAAACAACGAAATACAATTTAATTTAGTAATAAATTCATTTAAATAAATGAATAAATAAATAGATTTTATATAAATGAAATACATGCTTCAATTTATTTATTTATTTTTATTTATATAACATACAAAAGTATGTTAACATTTATATTTACATTTGCGCATTTAACCGACGCTCTTATCATCAGCGACATACATCAGTGCTCAAGTAGTCCACGTCTGTATCTTAGACCTGTATAGCTAAACTTAAGTCAACATCCAAAATTCAAACAATATAATGCACGCTTGGTACACCTAAACAACATCTATCAAACGGTACCTAAACAACACCTGTCGAAGAAAGTCAATAGTTAATAGTAAAATTTAGAAAGATTTTTTTTTTAATAGTAGAAGTAAGCAAGTGAAGTGAGAGAAATGAGAGAAATCGTTAGTCACCTGGTAAATATAGTTATTTATACTTACCAGGTATAGTATACTATTATATTATACTGTTGATATTATTATTATACTGTATTATATTATAACTGTAAGAAATTGATCATGTGTTTATATTTTTCTGAATCTTTCTTTATTTAAACTGCGCGTCTTCATATTATCATTTAAAAATATTTTGCAAATGCGCTGCTCAGAACAGTGACGGTGCAGAGTAAGTTTCAGTGCATTTTTCCATTTTACCAGTAGAGGGCGTGTAACTATGTTGAATTGTCAGTCGGGCGAAAATTATTTTATGAGATTAATGAATATAAACCCGTTACTGTTGAAAGTTGAACTTAGTCCAAAGTCTAGGAGAAGTAATGAAAAAAGGCATCTTTTTCTCCTTGCTTGATAAAGGCTCTTTGCTGCTTCTGGTCAACAACTATGGCAGCTCCTCTGGCAAGCCCCTCATCCCTGACACTGCTCTGGGGGTCCAGCTTCTCATTATCTCTGCCTTGCTGGCTTATGCAGGTCAGGACATTGTTATTGATTAAGAAACAGTTTTAATCAATTTCTGTTTATTGCTCTACCATCACTCTCCCTCTGTTTTTTTTTAGGGGTGCAGCGGAGTCTGTCTCACACCACCCTGTTTGCCAGCTTGTGTCTGACAGTGTCTGCTCTGTGGTGTGGTTCAGGGCTGATTCATATCCTCGCTGGGGAAGGTGTATTAGGGTTAGGGAATGAGATAAGAAATGCAATGGTGCCAGGGCTCGCTGCTTTTACTTTAGCTCTGCTTGTGATTTGTGTAGTGGCCGCCCTACACAGGGAGGTTGTTCTCTCCTTCATTGCCCTTGCTATAAGTTTAGCATGTGCCCACCAAATTGCTGGCCTAGCTAATTTAAACTTTGGCCAGTCAGCTACAGCAGCCTGTTACCTACTGGTCTGTTTCGTGGCCGCTTACTTTGGAAGTGGACGCTTGTTGTCCTACATCACTCATGGTAAAATTCAACCACCAGGGACAGGCATTCAGATAAAGACCAGTCTGAAATCAGCACAGGCTCAAGAGGCTAATGATGTAGCGGTGCTGGGCTTGGCAATGAACTTGTTGTCAGCCAGTGTGCTGGCCTGCCCTCTGCTTGGTGTGGTCCCTCAGCTTTTCTCTGGCCATGTTCCATGGCTGTGGACGGCTGGTGTCTTCCAGCTGGGGGTGTGTGTTCTCTCCTACAGAGTGCTGGACACTCTGGCTGCCACTTTCTATGGCTTTACAGCCATACTGAAGTTTTCTGAGGGGTACAGTGTACTAGTGAGGGACTTGACAAATCAAGAACCCTATTCTCCCGTACCCTTCCCTACTGTTTTCTCAGTCCTCTTCGGCGTTCTGGCTTTGTTTAGCTGCCATCGAAGTTTTCTTGATGGTTTTTACCAGCTCTTCTTTGTAGCATACTGCATAGCAATCGCTGCCCAACCCAAAGGTTTCTTCCAGGGGGGCACACAAGGTGTCCAAGCAGCTATATTTGTGGCGTCTGCACTTGTACTGATGGTAGTCCTCTATAACAAAGTGTCTGGAAAGAAAGTATTCACAGGGGAGGCCCTGCTAAAGAGTCTTCTGAGTCGCAGTGGTAAACTAACACTTCGGGCCCAGGACAAAGATCTTCATGCTCCCTATTTGGGCTACTCCAAATATGCAGACGCTGAGGTGTTGGGTCATGGCTGCAGTGTTCTGGCAGCTTTTGCCATCACTGCTAGTACAAACAGTCAGGATCCCTTGACAGTTTTGATTTTGCCTTGGGCTGTGGTTTCGGGAGGTTTGCTGCAGTCGCTGTGTGGATCGGTGGCCTTTGCTCGAGGCAAGACTCTGGAGAGCACAGCCTTCATACTCTACGGTGTCATGTGGATAGTGTGGGGCCTGACAAGATTCGGTGGTCTCTATGGTAATGTCCGAGGATTCCACATAGCAGTGGGAATCATCAGCTTCATGCTTTTTAATGTTTTAGTGACAGCAGGAGCCCTGTTCCTCAATAAAGCATGGTTTGTCTATTCCCTGTCATTTGAGCTCATTCTCATTAGTTTCTTGCTGGATGGGGTGGGAGCTCTGCCCTATGGCTATGACATTGGTGTCACTATCATCTTTGGGTTGGTCAGTTTCTACTTTTTCCTGGCCAGCATATTCAACTGCACTTTCCAGACCCCACAGCTTCCATTCGGTGATGCGCTTGTCAAGCTGAGTGGGTTTGGTGGAGGAAAGGACAGCTGTCCACACCTTCCTGCAAGAAAAGCAACATCTGTGCAGCAGATTGCAGGTGAGAAGAACTTGAAGCAGGAATTCAAATTAAAGCAAGCAATGGCTGAGGGCCGGTGTACAGGCGCATCATGACAGCCTTGTTTATATGTTTCTAGAGATTATGAAGAATGGAGGAATATGCGGGATGCCCACTGACACAGTCTATGTGCTTGTGGCAGCTTGCAATCGACCAGAGGCCGTTGAGAAAGCTTACAAGTAAGACCTGTTCCCATTTTACAAATGAAATGTTAACTATGAATAGTAATAAACTATTAATATGAACCTGCAAAAGTTATTGCTTGCTTTTTGCATGCAATTTTAATGCAATAATGTGAATGTAATTACACAGTAATGTATTTATGTATAAACTACATTTACTTTCATAGAATATGCTAATAAATGTAAATGTAATTCATATAAATTCAAGTGCTAAAAGTTTGATAGTTTATATCCTACATATCCTCACGTACATATGCTGTGGTTATGTATTAGATGGCCATGTTCTGAACTCTGTATCCCTTAGAATGACCATGCCTTTAAGACTGATATGTGTGAATGGCATCCTGGCTGCTCTAGAAGGAAGCATTCCTTATAACTTCAGTGTAAATGGATGAGGCTAAATGTAGTTTTTCATGATTTGGACCATTTTTGATAATAGAGCATTATAAAATATCTCCAATTCCCTTTAATTGTGTCCCAAACCATACCACAAAACCATAAAAAACCTTCTCCACTTGTTTCAATAAGGTTTACCATAAAATGAGCCTCGTAGCATTATGCAAATTAGGTTAAGGTCACTGTTTTCTGCGTTTTGGACAAACCGTTTCAGTGGGACGTGATTCAGGCTTATGCATTTGTTCTGTTTTGCTTCTAACAATGTGCAAACGTGTTTGGTAGGGTGAAGAAGCAGGCTCAAGAGCGTCCTATGTCATTGTGGATTTCATCCCTCAAGCAGTTAGAACCTGTGAGACAACAGATCAATCCTGTGCTGTGGGACTTCATGGAGGCTGCTTGGCCATCGTCAATCAGCCTGGTCATTCCCAGAGGTGGGCTTCTTTACACTCTCTCCTGCTGCGTTGTTGTCAGTGTAATTGATAACACAAAATCCGATGCTTTATTTGAACTGAATTTACATCATTTTACATCTCAGCTCCATGGATGGAATTCTTTGGTTTGGGTGATTCATCAAAATATATCGGCACACCACAAAGCATAGCCATCAGAAATCCAGACTGCACGGTTGCAACACATCTTATTAGCTTGGTATGTTTTTTTTTCTGCTTAACATTTTGAAGTATATTAACTCTTATAGACTAGCAGCTTCCAGACAATTATATTTATTTTCCCAATGTCCTCTGTGTGTTAGGTGGGTCCTATCGCTGTTACGTCGGCCAACCCTACAGGTGAAGCAGACACGACGCATCACAACCAGGTCTATGCCAAGCTGGGTAGTAAGGTAAGCTATAATCCAAAATGAAGAAAATATGCAAAACGAAACATATATTTGTGATATTCGTATTTTCCAATTAAATCTATATTTGTATGTGTAGGTTGATGGGGTGCTGTGTGATGGGCCATCCCCAGAAAACATAGCCTCCACTGTTGTGGACTGCACCAAGATCGAAAGTGGCCAAATTGGCTTTTTCAGAGTTGGTCTAATACCCAAGTCAAAGGTAACATTCATTCACGCCCGGGCAAAGATTTAAATGTATCTGGGACATATGACACCTAGAACACTCTTATATTGCACAGTTTTAATTTACTTGCTGAGTTTGCTGAGTATAACAAAGAAAAAAAGTTATAACAAATCTCCAGCCTGTGCTAAGGCACCTTCTATGTTTTGATTTTTCCAAAATAACTAATATGAACTGGCACTAAAAGTAGCAGAAAGTGTCATATTTAAGTCGGTTCTAAATAGAGTACTAGGAGCATTTCCTTGTATGCAACTAAGTGTAGTCCTTCGTTGGTTTAAGGTGTGTTAATATTTTCCTCTGCTTGTTCTGTGATCGCCTCAAGGTTCTGCAAATCTTTGAGGAGATTCAGAGGAGACATCGGCATGGAGAGGTGAACGGCGCTTTCGAGGCAGATATTACAAATCCTCAAAGAGATCCCGCAGAAATTCAAACACAATTACCAGATACTGACTCAGATTCAGCCTTAAGCCAGCCATCCTTTACAGACTCAGTGAACTCACTGAACCTCAGCCAACATGGCAATGAAGAACATGAGGAAGAAGCCTTGTAATAGAATTGTAATATAAAATGTACATAGCGCCAAAATGACAATGACTTTGAAGATTGTTTTCAACACTAGACTTTCACAAAGTACCACATATGTATATATGCACAAAATGTATTATTAATTTGTAGTTTAAGAGGATTTTTTTGTTTTTGTTAGGATGTATAGTTCTTTTTTTTATTGTGCAGTCTATTGCCTGGAAGCTTTTTGTTGTTTTCAGATGTTCAATTTAATTGTACATAACTTATTTCCAAGCATTTGATTTTAAAGAAATCTTTGTTGAGTCAAATACTTTAATTCACTTTTACTACATATGAAAAATGTATGTATATGACAATGTGTGTATATTACAATATTAACATATGAATGTGAAGACATGAACAGACATGAAATTCTTTTGTAATAAACATGTTCATTGCAATGAGAGGATTAAAGCAAAGACAAAGTGTTAGGAGGGTTAAAAAGATGAATAAAATAAAATTGTATAACTCCCAAAGGAATAATAACTCAACTATTACACAAAACTAACAAGTAACTATGACAAAAATAATAAAATAACAGATTATGAATGCAAGTGGATATAAAAAGTGACTTAGTATTTGTGCCATGAAAATATGATGAATGCAGTAAAATGATATCACTGCAGGTGTTGAGGGGACAGAACAACATTGAATAAAATACAGATCAATGAAGATGGAGTTATATTGTCTCAAGTTTGTCTCAAGTTTAATGACATAAAGGTTGACAAAGATCACCAACTGAACGAGGAAGAGTTATACAGTCTTATCTCCACAGGTGGAAGGGATTTCCTGTGGCGTTCGGTCTGCTCTATAATCAGCATTGTCCTACAAATATTTTAAGACCTGAGCCTCCCCAGTAGGCAGAGCAGGCCCTGCCCTCTCTTGAAAACAATATTTGTGTTCCTGAACCAGTCCAGTTTGCTGTCAATGTGTGCCGGTATTCCTCGACCACCTCAACATCCATCCCTCTGGTGCTGACAGGAGTTGGATGAGGAGGCTTCTTCTTAAAACCAATGAACAGTTCATTTGTCTTTGTGATGTTTAGCTGTAGCTGGTTCAGCTCACACCACTCAACAAAGTCGTCCACCACAGTCCTGTATGAATCTTCCTGTCCATCCCTGACACAGGCCACTATGGCAGAGCCATCTGAGAATTTCTACAGGTGACATGACTGAGATCTACAGTCAGACGTGTAGAAGGTGAAGAGGAAGTGTGATAGGACAGTCCCCTGCATCGCGCCCGAGCTGCTCCGAATGCTAGCAAAGCAGTAGCTCTTCAGCCGAACTGCTGTGATTGATTGGTTAAATGGTAATCCAAGCTACCGGTGGGGCGTCCACCTGCATTTCCATGAACTTATTCCCCAGTAGTGAGGGTCTAATTGTGTTTAAAGGTCTGGAGAATTCAAAATACATGACCCTCACATTGTTCCCAACAATGTCCAAATGGGAATAAGTGTCATTCATGTAAAATGGGAACACCAATAAGCTTGGGATTTGTGAAAATATTTAAATAATTCTACTTTCCAATTATTTGATACACTGTCTGATAATATACTTGCAACAAAGAACATGAATTAGAGAATCCTTCAAAATAGAACTTTTTTCATTAGTGGTCTTGACTTTTGCCCCTAACTGTGTATTCTCTGAATAACAATATGCTGCCACTGGCTATTCATGTGCATAAAAGATGGCACAGTTTAGTCAATCTGTGTAAGATATCATTTATAAACACATCTTCTTGACTCAGGGTTGCATATGAATGAGCTGAGGCATGTTCAAGGAAATGTAAACTAATTTAACCTGCTGAAAATAGACGATGAGTCAAAAAGTAAAAAAAGGACAACAAGAGCTTCTTTATACTGTTAATGAAGGCTTGTTTTTCCAAAATTCCTTTGAGATTATTTATGCATCACTCATTAACTCCACTGTCAATTGTCAACAGTACAAAATGACATGGTACGTTCCTTTGGTGGGGTTTTCAAGACAAGTCACTACATCCTGTCAGCAAAATCTTTAATTTATTATGGTTACTCAGTCCAACAAGGTCACTCCACTTCCCCGGAGTTTCTGAAAGGACTTTGAGACTGGGCAACACAATTAGAATACCTTGAATGAAAGAAAAAAGTAAAGGGTAACCCTAATAACTAAAGTAAATCGAAACAAATTCAATACTATATACTGTAAAGTCCTGATGTATATTGGCTTGAATAACACATGACAGGGGTGAAACAGGGGGCAACGTCCTAACCACTAGACTACCAGTTGCCTCAAAACAGGCAGAGAACACATTAATCTTTAAGTTCACTGGAGTTCATACATTTATTCATGCATATTTAACTGGATATCATCTTATTTACAGATCGAAGTGTATTTTTCTCACAGAATGTCCAATGCAAAATTATATGTCAGTAATGAAATAGGAAATATTGCTGGTATATGAACTGTTTAAGATAATTACACCATTCATCCACACAGTCTTGCCATAATATTTACGAATCCTGTGCACTGAAAATATTCTTTTGTTTAATGTTCACTTAAATCTGAGGTAGGTACCCCTTCTTTTCTTTGTAGAAAAAGGTTATTCAGCCATAACAGTAAATAACTAAATTAGTTTCCTCTCTCAGGGCAACTCAACAGGTTTCCATTCTGATTGTCTTAAGCTGCTTTAGCAGGTGACTGAAGACTTGAACAATGCAGGTATTGTTGACTGAATTTTAGTATCACTTCCTCAACATCAGTCAAACAAATGGATTGCTTGCTTCTCAGAAGTGATGTTTCCATGCAGAAAAGCAATCTGACGTAGCGTTTATAGACCTCCCGGGGAATTTCCTGACTTATCTTACCTTTTCAACTTTTAATTTCCAAAGTCAGAGCTTTAAATGCCCACAATTTTTATGACCAATAAATGGAAATAATTAATGATCCCTAACAGACCTTAATGGGGAATAAATTCTACAAATAATCGCATTTAAGCATTTATAGTTAAGGCAAGGCCATTCTGCATTTGTAAATTAATAACTCGTGAATCTATTACGGGATCTAGAGGGGATTTCAGAATTTGTTCAAATGAGGAAACAGTCCTGAACCTCAACCTGGCCACTTTAATTGGCTTACTTATGACTTTGACCCAAAAACACTACCAAAAAAAAATTCGGATCTAAGGTTTGTTGTGAGGGTCGAGGAACTGATGCTCAGTTTCCTCATTTATAGTATCTCTTTAGTCACTTTAAACAAAGGCAGATTTTTTAACATCAAGGAAGCAGCACATTTTGTTTTCGTCTTCATTTGCTTTCAGAGTTATAGTTCTGTTGGCTGTCCGGTTGAACAAAGAGACACTCAAAATCAACTTGTCCTACATTGGATCAGGGCTGTTACATTATACAAAGGTTTTCATGCCTCTGTTGCATGCATTGTGAGAGTAATGTTTTAAAAAAGGACGTTACTGTCCTCAGTCAGATTAAATTGTTGCAATTATTAAAATTCATACCATTTTTAATGGTGTCCTTGTGTCAACTGACTTGATATAATGTCCTGTGACAATGGAAATTCATTAATAATTAAATACTAAAAGGAAAATAGAGAGATAGAAACAATTCTGTTTTATCATAATCAAAATAATATCTCATAACGTAAATGTGAAGAATTATTTCACATATAAAAATGCATTTAAAGTCACAATTTATAGTGCCAAGATGTACAAAGAATCAAGTAAATTTAAGGTCACGTTAAGTTTAGTTTCATTTTGCAAATAGTCACAGGAAAACAGCAGAGGTGACTGTTAAAGACTCATAGCCACTAAAATGTCATTAATAAGTGGACATTTGACTAGTTACTAGCTTTATTTATTCCACATTAGCCCTTTTGCTTCAAAGCATCTTGCAAATGTATAAAATAACATTACACTTTTTTATGTGATACTGACTGGTAAAAGAAAAATAATTTTACACCCTAACAGGTTTGAATCATGTTCTGCATGAATGACATTCTGAATGATGTTTAACTAACCCTGTAGGCATCTTTATTTATAAAGGGTGAGGTTGGAAAAATGAGCTAATACCAAATTCACTTGCAGTTTCAAAATGAGTCTGAGCCATAAATGGAACGACAGCTTTCCGAAAGCACGAAATGAAAGCAAAGGGGCAGCACCTCCCTAGATGCCCACAATCCATTACTGAGGAAGGCTTCTCAGTAGGCATGTGTTCATGTGGTGGAGTACATGGTCAATCAGTTTATTCATCTGCACGTCCTCAGCCTACTCCTTCTCAAACATGCCACTGAGCTTAGTGTTTAAAAGTCAATTCAAAAATATTTTATAATTGCCCACTGACAGGGTTATTAGTGTGGATGCTCTGAAACAAAACAAATCACTGTACGACGCAAAAAAGAAATTATATATTACATATAATTCTTGGTATATGTAAAAATGTTGTGAGTGTTCTGTGAACCATCTGGTGTACCTCTAACATAGGTAGACATCTTCATGTACCACCACAAGGGTAAGTGTGACCGGAAGTTCCAGATAACCTCAGGTAGTTGCACGAACCTCTGGGGGTGTTAACGTGGAGCAATCTTCAGAGATAGCCATCCTATATCTCATGACTTCACTCTATTCACCACCTTAGGTTTCAAAGGCAGAGGCAGTTTAATGACAGGCAAGGCTACATTATGTTAACTGTATCACATTACCGAATGTTTCCGCAGCCTGTCATCAAAAGACCTATCTACGTAGGGTGAGGGCTTTTTGTTTCTGTTGTTCCTTGCTTTTTTCATGTTTTTATCCATGTTTCCATTTTGTGAAATTGAGACCTCTTAAGCTTAATGACTAAAGTCTCAATTACACAATGAAGTAAAAAAGGTGTGTCTCCATGATGATGCACATTGGGAAATTTTGAACTCCATTCATTCAGACTTCAGTAGATTTGAACTCATGTCTGTGGAGTGACACGTTGACTACCATATTGAATAGCAATATATTATATAATAGTGTGTACAGGTGTTTTCTCCCATAACATTGGGCTTTCCATCATTGAGGTGTTACAAGAATTTATTGCTTTTCAACCTCAGTCTTTTCATTTTGTTTCCACTTAATATTCAAAATATTTTATTCACTCACACTAGTACAGTTACTGCTCCACATATAATCTCAAAGCATATTTTACAGCTTTCTGCTATGCTGGTGCACATTTTGTGAAACTGTAGTAGGAAATGTGCACCACTATTGAAGAAAGATATATTGAGGAAAAAGATTGAGCACACCTAGTTCTGTCCAACCTATACATTGGATTTGGTCACACACAGGCCAGTGATGGATTCATAATGAGCATTTTTGATATTAGAATGTAGTTTTTTTGCTTTGTAGCATCTTCATTTTATAGTGTTTCCTGTTTCAGGCTCTGCCTCTGTGAGGGTTCGTCATTTGGCATTCACTATTCCCCTAAAAAGTATTTGTATTTTAACTGTAGGAACATCTTGGTGGGAGTCACTGGTGATGGGTGGTAGGGGGAGAGTGGGGTAAAGTGAGACATTTTTTACATTTTCTCCCCTCAAAGCCAACTAAAATTATATATATAAATATCAGCAAAATGTTCACTTTACCCCAGCTTTTAAACTGAGACAGACCCGAGAAATCAAAAAGGTAAACTGAACTAGCTGGGGGTAAACGGATCCACTTACTTTTTCCACACTAAAACTACCATAACAACACATGTTGTAATTGTTAGAAACCTGACAGCCAACTTAACAACCACACATTCCAGAACTAATGTCGGACTTGTAACAGAATTATGGGGACTGGTCAATTAAGCACATTTTTTATTCTAAATACTTGAAAATAACAACATAATATAATTCAAAATGTTTTAACATTCCAATGGTAGAACCAGTGAGATTAGAACACAGTCTGGGGGTCAAAACACAGGACCCTTAGAGCCAGCTATAGTGTCCTGTGGTTATAGCAAAGGACAATCAGAACCAGCTAGAACAGCCTGGGACTCAAAACACAGGACTAGACGCACCTGGATTAGAACATCAGTCTCCTGTCATACTTTACTAGGCCTACTCTACATTCCAGCCCTGAAGGTTACAGGGAAAGATGAGGAGTTCCTTTCTTCTTTACCACATCATTTTTCTTTACAGCAAACATGGGTTGCTCCCATTCTTTCGTTTTTCCCTGGATTCTTCTGAGAATTTTTTTAACTATGACAATGTAAAGGATGCTCCTGCATTTGGTTGCAAAGTTAACTATGACAAAGTCACCCATGGACAGATCTGTGTTTCCTGGATCAGTACTATCATCCTCAGAGCTCTCTTCATCAGACACATTATCAATGATGACAGGGACATCACCCATCAAGAACTTGGCTGTATTGGGTGTTGTACAGGCCACACATGGTCATAATGGCTTGACATTATGGGTTTCCTACAATGTTTATGACATTAAGAGCCCGATAATGCACATGGCGCACTGTGCTTTCGTCACTGGCGCAACCCATCATTGCTATTTTGTGCGAGCGCAACGTTCATTTTTTTCGGTAGAAATGTACATTGTCATTATAGCATATGGCATTGCGCTGGGTGGGCGGGTCACTGGAAAGGAGGGGTGTGGCGAATTTGCTATTTTATGAGAAGTGAAAGTCATTTCGCCACTGACCAGAAAATGTTTACGTCTCATTACTGAGTTTTATGGTATAGATGATTTTTATAGCACTGTTATATGGTGTTTTTGAAATCACGTGTGCA
>JBBMFX010000030.1:15783052-15813270 GCA_037832545.1 Rhabdalestes septentrionalis | reverse complement strand
CCGCTGAAATGGCATTACCTGATGATGTCCCGATGGTGTCTTGGTGTAGCAGTCAAAATGTTTCAGTAAAGTCTATCTATCCTAACTGGGCCAGGGATTTCTATCTTTAAAATGCTGGGAGAAGTGACCAGAGAGAAAGAACACATCGCCCTCGGAAGAAGCTAATTTGGCAGCATGTTAACTTTAGCTGTTGCTCATCAATAAGGTTTCAGGTGCACTGTGCATTCAGTTTCTAGCATTCACATTTGGATTCAGCAAAAAAAAACAAAAAAACTACATTTTCACCTTACATCTATTGGATAAAAAACAAACATAAATTTGGGGTACAATTAATGATAACGAGAAAAAAGTCTGAATGTGAGCTACTGTATTAATGCAGCCTAGAAACTTAAAACCACCAGTTAGCATGGTACTAGCCACATCACAAACTACATTAAGTTCATATCAAGTAAATTAATTGTTTTTGTCAATGTTATCTTACAAGTGAACAGAAGTGCCTAGGCTAAAGGTGTAGGGGCAGCCATCGCGAGGCCTTTATTTGATCTTTTCTTGTGTCTATCTTTAAAGATATCTGTAGAAATGTGCCATAAGTTACACAAGATAGTAGCTACAAGCTGCTGTTACTACATTAGCAATGTATCTCCACTGCTAAACCAGGGAAGTAAACATCAGACAGCAAACATCTTGGCTAATCAGCTACATTTGAGGGAGAATTGTCTTTATATAGAATATGTTCTTATAAAACATGTTCTGTTTAATTTTGTTATGATGTGTATGCCCTGCTCTGTACCAACAGTCCTCTGACGTCCAGAGCCAAGAGGCGGTTTATGTGGCTTGTTATCCTCATGTCCTGGGACAGGATGTGTCTCTAGGCAACATGCCACGATTCAGAGAGACAAAACAGCAAGGCATAGTGAGACATGCACCTGGCCTAACTGAGTTACTCACTGTCCAGCTCAAACCTTCAGCTGTCCTGTGAACACTCCTTGAGGTGATGCCTGAAAAATCACATTCCACATACACACACCCACACACACCCACCATGGCCCAGCACACCCTTTGGTTTCAGTTAAACATGTTTTGCAAACTGATACTGTTTTGTTTTTTTTAGGATTTGAGAATGGACAAATACGACACTCATCATTTCATCTATTTCGATGAAAGCAGAAACTCCATTTTATTAGGTTTGAATGTTCCATACCAAAGGTTGCGAGGTAAATTCCCAAGCTGATGACAATGTTCTAGACGTTTACTCATATTAGGTTAAAGGAAATCATGAACAAATATAATGCTTGGACGTGTTTTCCATTCGTGAGCAGTTAAACACATTGCACATGGAGCGTTTTGTGTGATAATGCGTAAACTGAGCAGCCACTCCCAGGTCTGTAATTTATACCCAGCTTTTGTTTTGGTGTGGATTACATGGGAGCACAGGCCATATAATGTAGAACTCGTCACAACCTAGTAGCACTGTCAAGTGAAAAAGTCAAAAAAAAAATTGAGTATCACCTCACACAATGGTCATATTTCATGGAACCATAAGATGTAGAAAAAGGCCATTTTAAGTGAAAGTGATGGTCACAATAGCATCCCATATCTGTGTTTAAAGTGAAAATACATGCACTTCTGCTGATGTTGGTTAATACGTGGAATTCATTACTGTTATGTTTTACCACTCAAACACTATACTGGCCCACACCACACTAAATGGCCTATGCCATTTAAAAACAAAATGTCATATGTAAACAAAGATATAGATGGTTCATAAAACCCTGTTTTGACTGAATTATTAAATCAATACATTTATATCAGCCTATTCAGCCAATAGTAGGATAGTCTGGCCATTTACAATTGTGTTTTGCTCTGTATACTTTTTGAACGTGACACAGAAGAGGGCAGATGATCATGGAGGTCATATGATATATTTATTTCATATTTCAGCAGTCATATTTTCAGTGTTAAAAGATAAAGAGGTTGCAAATCGTTCACGTACAAGTTATCTTGGACTGTTTTAGACTAACATGGGACCATATGTAGACTAAAGGACTTTTAAGGACTATCCATTAGCCAACTCAGGTTTCCATTAAATGAACGGACAATGATAGTAATAATGTTAAATAATTACATTGTGAATTTGATTCTGAAACAAACATTGCAATCATCTTTCACTCTTGAAAGCTGTATTATTTGGTTTAACATTATATTCCAACATCCATCGATCCACCTTCTACACCTGTGTCCCGCATTTAAGGTCAAGGTGTTGCTGGAGCCCATCCCAGCTGCAGTGGCCGAAGGTGGGGTACGTCCTGGACAGTCACCCACACCTCGCAAGGCCGCATGCAGAGACACACAACCATTCACAGTCACACCTAGGGGCAATTTAGTGTGCTCAATTGACCTACACTCCAATGCAAGCATGTTTTTGGTAGAGGCAGGTAACAGGAGCTCCTGGAGGAAACCCATGCATTCACAGGGATAACATGCAAACTCTGAGGTATTATATAAGAATCATATTTTCAAAGCAAAATGTGATTACATATATTCAGTCATCCGTTTAAAGCCTCTCACACTGTTCCTTAATTTTTCAAATGTGTTGTTTAACCAGAAATGCAAACTGCCTTTTCAGTAAATTCTCCAGAACGACCCTTTCCTCTGGATATGCAAGATAAAGACTTTTTTAGTCAGACAAAAGTACTTTTCATACACAGTCAAACTGCACAGTAAACCCGGGGACTCATTAGGCCTTGGCACATGCAGCAGATTCTATCTGCCTGAACATGAGAGGGCTGGTTGTGCTTGAACCAAAACTCGCATGAATAAGAAGGAACCACCTAAAACGTAGGCAGGCAGCAGTGCTGAGTAAGGGGGGTATATTTAATTTATATGACCTGAATGACCTTTTTTAATCAGTTGCAGAGATTTCAGCAGCAACCATCACATGGTCAACAGCTCCTCCCTCTGGTCTACTGGCTGTAGTTCGAAACCTCGATCAGGTTGTGGTCAGGATCTCTGAAATACAGGGAGGTGATGGGGCCTGCTGCTCCTGTCCTCTCGACCGGTCCTTCTTCAATGTCCACACCACATGCCTGGTTACAGCCACATAAAAGAGAAACTCATTCCAAAATAAGGTCTCTTCTTGATCAGTATAGGTACACCTGCTGTCTCTTTGTTTCCTAACACTATTATAATTTAATCCGAATTTTTATATATATATATTATTAGGTAAACTTACCTTGAATCTACCCTCTTTGGAACTAATGAAATGGACATTGACCCTATAGAGTCATATGGTAAAGTCTAACCACCACTGGCTAAATTAAAAGAACACACACCTCCTACATATTTGTACACATTTATATGCTCAATTATAATTACATTTGCTGAATTCTATATATTATGATAAACGTTAATGTACATTTTAAATGTATTTTTACAATAGGTTAAATAGATTTTGTGCATTAAAACCCACAGGAAAGTTGTCTAAGTTTGTTCACAGTGGAAGATCCCTGAAACTTTAATAAAACATGTAATATGTACCTGCCGGCTTCATAAATGGTCAGGACCCCAAAAGGTCATTATTTGAGAAATGGATCATTCTCGACACAGCCATGACTCTAACATTGCAATCCCATGAGCCACATAAACTGCAGCATGAGCAATCGTCTCCAACTGTACAAGGTAGGTGACGCTAATCAGGTGGTCCTTCACATTTGTTCAGCCCAGTTACAAAAATTGCTTTTTAAAGAACCATCTAAGTTGAACTAAATGTAGTTATTTTATAGCAGTACTCTAAAGTTCTCCTTTTCATACTTCAGCATACATTGGTCTGAAAAGGCTTTGTTATCCCACAAAGCTCGACTACCTTCAGATGAGCAGCAACTGATGCCAGTGGAGTCTTTGTGACGAGACAGAGGTCTGCCGAGCCTGGTGTAGGAACTTTGGCTTTAGGTTCAAACTCCTTCCCAACTTGATGCAAGTTGAATTTCTGATTCCCAAAACTCAACGCTTTGCGGTCTCCCTGCAAGAGACACTTGGGTAGTGACTACGTAGGCATGGCTGACATATTGCATTCGTAGTGTAAGGTAATTAAGATGTGATAAAGACTAATTCCTGAAAATGAATCACAACACTATTGGACAAAATTATTGGGATGCCTGATCATTACACCTCCAATGGAAGAGAAAAGGTTCTTCCTGCAAACTGTGTCCACAAAGTTGGAAGCATGACGTTGTCCAAAATGTCTAGGTATGCTAAAGAATTAAAATTCTTGCCCTTTCCCGGAAGCAAGGGGCCTTGCACAGACCCTGAAAAACAGGTGTCCCAATATTTTTGTTCATGTAGCATATGCAGCGGCACATTGGTGACTGATTAGCTGCGCAATGCTGCCATCGTGTGCTTAATTAAAGTTCAACAATGAACGTTATTCACGCACAAATTTCACGCTTTTATGAGACCAGTAGTGGTTAAAGAGTTAAATGTGTTTCTGCAAAGGAGAAATTAATGGACCTGGGATACCTTGAAAGTGACTACTTCCATCCCCAGGATGGAAGAGTAGAAATGCGTGGTTTTCTTTATGTCCCGGACCGTGAGAACCAGATGGTCCAAATGACTGATTTTTACTGGACTCGAGCTTCTCAGACGGATCCCGGCAGGACCACTGAATACGGCAGACTTTATGAAGGGAAACAAGCAACATTTTAAACTAGTCTGCTGTTGAATGGTGTAATCTATTTCAACTCCACCACAAACCCATACTGATTTTCGCACCATAGCAGCGGACTACGTTTGTTTGTGCCGAGGTATTCTAGGAAATACGGTACAAGGAAATGCAGTCTGTTTTACTAATGTCTGTAAACGAGCAAAACCGAATAAAATGTATTTTAACAGATTGTTGAAATTAATCGGTTGGTCAGCGAATCACAAGTCTGCTTATAATTACTATAATATTTTACGCGGGTGCTTTAGTTCTCATTTCAGCTCAAGATAAATGCAGAATTTTTTACGTCGCGAAACATGATCAAACAATCGTTTTATTTTATTACCGTGGTGAAGACGGCATGGCGAAGAACCCGGCAGGTTGTTAAAGCCATTGGACCTTCAGATGTTCGCCACACGTTGTTCACGATACTGAATCACTAGCGTACTTTCTTAAGTCGCTTCCAGTTTTGCTAAGCTCACACGCAGTTTCTTGGTGCGCAACGCTTTACCGTAATGACTTACCTTTCCCAACTGTTCCCGGGGGACAGGTAACAAATCACTAAAGCCAAACATGGACATATCACACTATACCGGGTTGCCTCATTCTCTGCATTTATCCCATTTACCAAGTGAAGCATTGACCAATAATTGCTTTCAGTGGTGCGGAGAGGTCAGCAGGGGCACTCTGACCAGTCTGCAATTACATGTAGCAAGCTGTGATGAACTGTGTTCTGACAGGTTTCTGTCACGGCCAGCATGAGCTTTTTCAGCCGTTTGTGGTACAATAGTTCTGCTGTGGGACGGGACCAGACAAGCTAGCCTTCATTATCTTCAGGCATACCGCTTTGACGGACTAGCCTTCAGGCTTACTGCCTTGGAAACACTTGTCCTTCCTTGGAACACTTCAGGACACTTACCACTGCATACCAGAAGCACCTTTCAAGGCCTGCTGTTGTGAGGTGCTCTGATCCAATCATCTAGATATCAAAATTAGGAGTTTATCAAACTCAATTTGACTGCCTACTTCCAAAACAAAAATCTGTTCACTTGCTGCCTAATATAACCTACTCTGTTCTACTGGAAAAAAAAACACTTCAATTCACATTTCTATGGTTTGTGTTCTTAACAGTTGCACAACCTGATGTTCATTTCCCTCTTTCATAATGCAAGGATATTCATTCCTAGAAATCTATGCAAACATAGACAATGCCAGTTCAGAAAACTAAATATGATGTAATGATTGCATTTCAAATAGGTAACCTAGGGAACACTTTTAGATAGTTAAATGCAATTGGTAATGTGGGATCCCATCAGAACATGACAGTGAGTAAACTAGTATATTGCTTTTTGTTAAACAAGCAAAAAATATTCAGTGGGGGATAAATAAAAATTACAGCACTGAGGCCCAGAAGATTTCAGCCACTGGCAACCATCTGGTACCTTTACCTACTATTCAAGAAGAAACATTTAAAGATTCCTAGCAAAATAGCAACTCTGGACATCCACAATTTCTTGCTTGTAGAAATACATCTGGTGCAGGTCAACATTAATTTTAGGCACAATTCCAGTTCAATTTCACAATACTGATAAGAGCAGCTTTCTAGGACAGCACAGACAGACCCCAAGCTGGCTTCATATGCCATAGAAACTATTGGGCCACTGTGGTTGCACATATCTTTATTGTAATATACAAATAACATTGTGGCTTAGTGAAGCCAGAACAGACTAGTTTGTAGCTGGTTCTCAGCTCAGTATACTGCAGAAATGTCCAATGTTTGTGGAGAAAACACATGGTGCAAACATAACCTAAACCGAGTGGCAATGAATACAAAGTCATCATAAAGTCAAATCGCCCAACTACTACTGTTTTTTTTTTTCAGCTTGATTTAAGAGAGAAACAAACCCACACACTTTCTCTTGAGGTTCTGAAGATCATATCATGACTCATTCGGGTTAATAATAGAGCAAACGGAATACAAGGCGAGGAAGAAAAAAAAATCCACGAGAAAATACTGACAATGTGCAGAACTAGAATTAATTTCATTGTGAGTGGTAAAAGGAAACCCACATTGTAAATTATTAACATGTCCCCATTGCAGGCTCTAGAAGTTATATCTAAGGAAATGCTGAATTCAATTTTCACAACACAATGGGTCGGAGTGCATAGTTAATGTGGTCAGTTGGTGAGCAGGCAAGAATAATTCATATTCATTCCCCTGAACGCAGCTCAGTGAGAAGGAACATTGATGAAGCCATGTAAAAATGATGAGAACCTAAAAAAAAAAACTAAAAAAAAAAAACACTCCTTAAAAATGTAAGTGAATTGGCCATACAAGTGTTGGAAAAAAGGAAGCTTATAACCTAAAATGCAACAGTGCCACCATATGTAACTTGCACTTCTAAACCAGGTTTAACTGAACTATCTTAAGGACATCTGGACTAGAGGTTGCATGCCAACAGAGCAAAATACAAATATTTGATACTGCTGCGGACAGGTAGATATCACCCGTGGGCGCCGGTCTAGAAGCACTGAGATCATTTTTACTATTTAATAGCTCTTCAAATACAAACCTTTTATTCTCTTGAACGGAAATCATACACATAAAAACCCTACTATAAGATTTTGATACCCTTTTAAGTGTTTGAGTTCGGCACAACAGTGTAGTGCTATTGCAATATACAGAACCTGTAAAAAACAATAAAGCGTTGTTTTCAGGCGATATGTCTTCATTTTGAACATGAATATTCACAGTCTTACAAGAAGTTCATACAGGTCAAATTCTTTACAGTCTTCCCCATTTGAAAATATTGCACTAATATCTGTGATATGTAGGCAAGTCTACTCATTTCTGCAGTTGATGAAATGGTATGAGCATCTCTTTATACCACTGTCAAAGCTGAAAAGCACTGGAAGCGAATGCAATCTCATGTTAACAGAATGCTTCATCCTCCTATCAGAACCATTTTCAGTTTCACCACAATAATAATGAAAATTAATTCTTTACACATGTCTTATCCTCAGTTGCTTTTCAACCCTGAGTGATGGGGGTTTTTTTGTCCCAGAGATTAAGCCAAGTTCTGGTCTACAAATGAAGATTTCTTCTTGGCCGTGTACTTTAGTCCATTAGGCTAAACCTAACCTGTGTTAGGAAAAACCCAGTCCAAAGCTATGGGAAAGGTTCTTGTTAGGCCAAACCCAAACCTAACCTATATAAAAGCATTTAATAACATTACATTTTCTACATGTATGCATACTTAAGTAATAATGATGCTGGTTATTCTTTTGTAAACCTAACATAGCGGACATGAGTCAGAACCACAACAGGTCCAAACAATATTTGATAGTCTCAAAAAAATAAAAATAAAGGAAAAAGTATATAAATAGATCCTTCAACTTTCAAGATGCCATCTGACCACATTGCACCTTGGCTCATGTACAAACTATTAGTTCTCAATTTTTGATGATCAAACTGTGACTTGGATAGCATAATATTCAGGGGAATCTTCATGTATGAGCAAGCAAAGAAAGAATATTACAAATATCAACATATGTGCCACTGCAAATGTACTCTGCACTTCGGGTAAAACTTTCCAATGGTTTAAAATAGGTTGGGTTTGACAGTGTCTTTGAGACACCTCACATCACATGGTACCAAATGCTATAGTAAGGCGAAAGAACAGCTGAAATATGATGAGCCTCCAATAAGTCTAGACAACGCTCTCACGGTTGGCAGAAACGAGGACTGCCCTGCGGCATATTGGGCAAGTAGAGTTCTCTGAAAGCCAGCGGTCGATACAGTGCACGTGGTACTCGTGCGAGCAGGGCAACTTGCGGAGCTTGTTACCTTCTGCATATTCCGTGATGCAGACACTACAGGTCTTGAGCGCATCACTCTCGCCAAAGTTGCGCATGGAGAGGTTGTCAATTTGCTCTTTGGTGAGGCCCCTGGGCTGGTCGTCATCTTCGTCATTGAGTAAGAAGAAATGTGCAAGTCGCAGAAAGGGCAGAGATGCAGTCTCCTCTAAGCTAATAGGAGCCCGAGGCCGTGGCCTGCTCTCTCGGGGCTGGGAGGGTGCTGCATTCTCCTCCCTCTCCTCTGTCCGTGCTTCAGAGGCACCAACCTCGCTTGCACCTTCAGGACTGCTGATAACGGAAGCATTAGATGCCGAGGCACTAGCTGTTTCAGGATTTCCTGGTGTGTCAACAAGATCTGCAGAGGGGTTGGAAGCACGGTTTGAGTCTGATGAATCAGAATCGGAGTCCATGAAGTAACTGAGTTCACCAAAGCCGGTCATGATCTGTCTGATCATGGACTGCAGTGCCAAAGATGTGGCCTCACCAAGACCAGCATCAGAGATCCGTCTTATGGGAATACGGATAGTGCTGACATATGTCCTCACACCTGCCCGCTCGGAACGGGAGAAGGTCCTGCGGAAGCCTCCACGCTCCGTTTCATACAGAAAAGTGTTGTTCGAGGTCTGTGAACGAGACCGGGTGCGGTTCGCAATGCTGTCTCTTTCGCGGTATTCACCAGGTCGCACCCTACGTACCTGCAAGTCCAGCATTATAGTCGGAGGGCGCCGTCCTGAAGCTCCTGCTTCTCCAGCAGGTGCCTCCCCTTGCTGGGGTGCTAGAGGTGGCTCAGCAGCTAACACGGATTCTTGGCTTTCTGCCTGAATGTTATTCTGCCTAGACAGAACATGCAGGCGAGTCCTAGAACTGCCCTCTTCCTGAACTTCTGGGACAGGCTCTTGACTGCGAGAGGGCAGTCCATTGCGGGCCTGAGAGAGTCCATCCAACTGGTCAAGGTTAAGGGGTAAACGACTCCTAGCTGTACGTGCCCTGGTTCTACGCTGTTCCGGACTTGGGCTGCGTGCTCTAATCTGTCCCCTACGTGGTTCTACTGGGGGAACACTTGGGGGAGTTAAAACCTGAGTCTGTGGGCTAGGCTGGCTGGTCATAGGTGATTCCGCAGCAACAGGGAGTTCAGGCTCCACGATAACAGCCATTTCCTCCACCACAGGCTCCTCGACCACCTCTGCTGGCTCCATGGGCGTCTCAGGCTCAGGCTCAGGCTCAGGTACAGGTTCAGGCTCAGGCTCAGGTACAGGTTCAGGCTCAGGCTCAGGCTCAGGCTCAGGCTCAGGCTCAGGCTCAGGCTCAGGCTCAGGACCATCTGGAGAGACGGCATCCCCTTCCAGCCGCTCAGCTTCAGTCTGTGTTTGCTGTTCGGCTATACTGCGATTGACATTGATCTCCAAGCTAAAACGAAAGTCTCCACTACTTGGATTGGTTCGGCTCACCGCCCGCCATGACTGGTTGCCTCGGTGACCACTCCTTGTGGTGTTGCCAGTCTGACGCACAGTATTGAGCCAATCAAGAAGCGAGTCCCCATTGGATGCTTCTTCCGTACCCTCCGATTCTGGGACTGAACAAGATAACTTTTTTTTAGAACTGGAATCTTCAAATAACTTCAACAGAACAACAGATATGAAGTCAAATAACTTCCATTTAAATCTGAGAGCACAATACCTGTGGGCTGCTCCCCGTTGCCCTCAAGGCTGCCACTTTCCGTGCTGTTGCTGCCCCCATTGGGTATCTGCTCAGGGCCATCTTTGATTTGCTGAAGGCGGTTTGACAACTCTTCTTCAGTAATCTCACCTGGCAAAAGAAACAATGATTTTTAAAATACTGATTGTATTTGACAAACACAGGAGATTTCTTGAATGCCTGCCACCTCTAACTATTTGGGACCATGTATGTGTAGTACGGTGAAAGGCGGCTGTGGTGTCCAAGAAGGCAAGTTTTTCACTTTAGTCATCTCTTCAAAGGAATGTTGGTCAGGCGAAGGATGTAATTAGAGAAAGAAATAAACTTAAATCAGCCAGAATTTTAAAAAATCTTTACTGAAAAAGTTCATCTTTTTGTCCAGTAATGTACCTGAGAACGTGTCAATAAATGCAAAAAAAACTATTCTTTCATGCTACTAAAATTTTATGATGTTCAACAAATACTGACTACTTGCAAGTGAGATTACTGAATGCATCTAGAACAAGCTTAAATTTACAATGGTCCATGGCCATTTTAGCGTTGTTTCAGAAGTGTGTTGATAGTTAGCCCTGCCATAAACACTTCTGCCAGAAAGCAGTAGAACTTTCCTTCCACTATACTGGGAGAGTAACATCAGGAAAGGAAAGAAAATGTAAAGCAGAAAAGAAAGAGCCCAAATGGTGATTATAGGTATAAAGTTATAACTGAATTATGTTAATTTCATAAACAATTAATTGTTCAATTTAACCAAGTGCCACAAACATGAATCTGTAAAAGACAACACTCACTAAAAACCTGCTTGTCCTATAGGCATTTATTTCCATCAAGATGTTTCATCACTATGATTTTTATCACAGACATCCCCTAATAAAACCAATACTTTTCCCAACCTGTGTTTTCAATGCAGTCTTTACTTTTCAGATAGATAATGTTTCATTTGTTGAAAATAAAAAAGACAACTATTCATTTCTGTATCAAAAACACAAAGCTTGTATTGTTCAATCCAGTACACGGATGCCAAAGACAGTTACGATTTTCATACCAACAAATACTGATTTTAGATAGTCAACCAAATTTTGTCTTACAATTTATACATTTGTTTTGAAGAATTCACAATATGTGAATCATTCTTGTGTCAAAATTCTCCTTGAGTTTACCCAAACAGATAAAAAATAAAAAGTGTGAAACAGCAACAGGACAGTACTGAAATTCACCAGACTTACCGGGACAAGACATTTCCACTCAATGCCATCTCCTGGCAGTGGCCTCAGCTAAAGGATGGTCCGAAATTACATTCCTTTCCACTGTCCTGGGACAGAAATGGATCGGCCATCTTCAGGAGGTCCACAAAATTGTGTAGTGGTTTTGTTTTAATCACAAACAAATTGCAAATGATGAAAGTACATGATCAAAACTCCTTTTTCTCTTCTTCTTGAAGTGGTTGGGCAATGGGAGTGAACTGGGAATAATTGTTCTTAGCTCTCAGAGTGCATGATTATACATGAATGAGTTCAAACCATAGTACTTGGTTTGAGAAGTGTTCTGTGTTCACTGTATGGTATCTCTAATAATCGCAATACAGAAAGGTCCACGTCGTCTCAAGAAAACCAGAAGTAATCAATTGCGTACGCCAGATAGCACAATTAGATGAGCTGACTGCCAGCCAGCATCACGTTTATTTCTGCATCGTCAAATTCAACAGGGTGGGAGGTGAAAGCATTCACTGTGCCTCCAAAAGTTCTCCTCCAAAAGTTATTTTGAAATGATTCAAAAGAAAAGGATGGTCTCAATTGAAACAAGTCTCATGTCCCACACTTTCTGGACGACAATGTAAAGTAAATGTTCCTGTTTACATCTGTTGTGTCTTAAAACCAAGACCCCATAATCAAGAAACAAATATTCTATCAAGGATGAAATATAAAGGTAGATTAAAACAGCTAGTGAAAAATGGCTTAGTCACCAAAGTAATTAAGAAAAAGTCAAATTTGATAGAGGAGAATGCACTGAATTACCACTCAATCTGAAGATTTACAGACACTGTTTTCAAAACAAAAGTCTAAATTATTCATGACACGTCAACAATAAGACAAGTGCAGATCATCCGCACCTGAATAAATACTAATTCTGTGAAGATTGACAAGGTTTACAGCAGCTTGCCAGACTACAAATCTTGATGATCCCCACCCCCACCCCAAAACAACAAATCACAAGCATTTCATCCTTGATAATACATGTTTCTTATTTTTGGGGGGTGGGGGGGGTCTCCAACATTTAAACATGTGTTTGCAATCAAGTTTGACTACATTTTTTTGCACTCTCTTAAACTGTACTACAATTTCATCCTTGATGTGAAGACATTTCATAGCAGGTAAAATATTTTAATTACTTGACTGATTAACACTCTGGCTCTCCTAATTTTTACTATACATTTAGCTTCCTCATGGCCATATATGGCCAATTTAAACATTTTTAACACCTCGTTATATACGTTATTAAAACATACAATTTAAGTTCAAATTATTTCCTTCTAAACTCAAATAGAAATGTAGTTTTTATTCTAACTTATGCATTTATCCATCTTTGGCCATATATTACTGATATATTTAATGATTTGAAGTAAAAAATTTAAAGATCTGGGAAAAACTCCAGACCCGTGGGAAATTTCATTTAATATGCATTAACACAGCTTAAATGTAATAAAAAGCGAGTTAATAGGACACAAAAGGCCCACAGGAGGGCCAGAGGTTTAAGTAATGTCATATTTGATTGCAACCAGTTTACCAACACGTTTAAGTAGAGGGAAATACATAGATCAGTTACCTGGTGTGCCAAAAAGATTGTTATCTCTCATCAGTCTGTAGTCTTCCTCACTCAGGTTGTTGACAAACTGGTAGAAAGCCTCCTCTCTGTCCAGGCGGTCCCTTTGCTGCCTGCGTTGTGAATCGGACTGCTCACTGCCCCCTTGTTCTGCATTGTCTGAGCCCTCCATGGCTGTTAAAGCCAAAAATGACTGTCAGCACCACCTGGAGACAGGGAAGCCGAGATTTACAACCCACAGATGTGTCTGCTCGTCAAAAAAAGTTCAAAAACTGAGCCTTAAGAAGCCAAAGAGTAAAATGTCTCATTCGGAAACAAAAGCCTCTGACTACTATTTATATACTCTGCAAATCCATGCTAAAATGATCCAATGGCTTTATGAAGTTTACCTCTATCTCTAAATGTGTAAAATACCATCAAATTGCAGATCGATAGAGAAACACCCATGGAATAAAAAAAACAAAATGGTATCGGTGACCAAAAAAAGAACCATTATGAACAGTTTTGGACAAATTTTACAGTTTAAACTTCAAAAATGGACACTAATAGCGAGTCTCTGTTCCAGCAGTAGTGAAAACAAAATGGCATCAAGAAAGCAGGCCGTTAGCCTGTTAGCTTCGTTAGCTTAGCCAGCTGACAGAGGTGAACACTTGATCCAATTAGGAAAGCAGCTAATTTCTGTCTGTTGTTTGGACCAAAGAGACACCAAATGTCATCTACCTCATCAGCTACTTCCGTAGACTAAATAGGTCCTGTAATCTTACGGAATATTCAGGTATGATTTAATTTTAAAAAAATGTTTTTTAATCAGTACCCTTACTGACAATAGTATGACCTGCTACAGCCTGCTGTACATTTTAGCCACTAGACAAGCACTACGGTGTTCTAAACCAACTAAACAAATCGGGATAGCAAGTTTACGGTGTGTTAACCTGAAAGGTCTCATTTTAAAGACAAATTAGCAAACACATTTGCATTTTTAGCCACTAAAGGCAGCCTGAGTAGTTCATCAATATCTTCAAAACCAACTAAATAAAGCACAATAGGAGGTTTGAGGTGGGTTAACCTAAAATGTCTAGTTTTGAAGACAAATTAACCAACATGTTTGAAATTTTAGCCATTAAAGGCAGCCCGAGTAGTCCATTAAGGTCTGCCAAACCAACTAAACCCAGCAGGACAGGAGGTCTGATGTGAGTTACCTAAAAGGTGTCATGTACAACACATTTTAACCAAAATATATGCGTTTTACCCACTCAAAACAGCCAGAGTAGGCAATTAAGGTTTTCAAAACCAACTTAATGAAGCAGGAGAGCAAGTTTGCGGTAGGATAATCCAAAAGGTCTAATTTTAAAGATGATTTACCCAACAAATCACTTTCAGTAGCGTTACTGGGTCAACCTAACGGAAGACGGCTAGCTCGAGTTAGCTCTCAGGACAATGTTTTTCCAAGACTAGGCGGTATTTAACGCATTTAATCTGCTCGTTTGGAAACATAACAAATCCTACATTAAAAACGAACAGACTCTTTAACATTATGGCGCTATTTATAACAAAAGAGGCCGAACTAGCGAGCTAGCGAAGCTAGTTAAGGTGAAAGGCGTATTTAGCATGGCTAACGAGATTAGCATAAGCTATCTATTGTTAAAAAACACTGTAAAAATGACACATACCTTTCGTGATAAGACGACACTGTTAACTGATGCTGCTGCTACTACTTTCTGAAGCTGGCGATGTCGTTGAAATGTGAAACAAAGCTTTTTATCCAAGTGTGAGTGGTCTGTTTCTCCAACATCGGTCTGTTATCGACAGTCTCTATTCCGGAGTTGTGGGAACACTGGAGGCAAAACAAAAGTCTCATAGGAACCCAAAATACTAAAATAAAATTAAAACAATCCTTTTTCTGGAGGGGTACACAGCATCTATAAGATTTTGAAAAGGACACACACACACGAAGTTTGTAGGAAAACGTCAGATTTGTTTACTACCATATTACCTAGCATGTTTAAATAAAGGAAAAACACTGAATTGCAGATTTTCCACACAACATAATCGAAGTAGGATAAATTATCCCGATTACATCAAAGGATTAAATATTAAGACAGCATGTGAAAAAATATCTTAGTTACCCGGGTTAGAAGGAGAGAGTAATTAATTAAATACGTCACTTTTGCAGACACACTGCATTCAAACATAAAAGTCTAAATAAATTCACTCATGAGACACATTCACCATAAGACAACTGGAGATCAGCATTTGCCCCTGGATAATTACTATTTCTGAATGAATATGTCAGGACTGGCCCACTCTAATAAAATGTACTCTTTTAACATCTAAGTAGACTCGTAGTGAGATCATAGGGGTTTTAAAATATACACATTTATCGCTGTGATGTGTAAATGTAGTCTTTGTTGTCAGCATTTGGGAGTGTTGACTATACTTGAAAAAGATGGTAGTGAAAAAAAACTAAAGTTTAATGTGTGTACTTATAAGTAATTTATATTGATATCCAACTTTGTAATGTTTACATTTGTATTAGTGCTTGGAGTGCTGAATCTATACGTTAAAAATGATAGTACCTTAAAAAAAACTAAAGTTAAAGTAATTAAAGCTTTTAAGTAAAAATAACTCATTTCTGTATGTACGTTTTTAATGTTTACATGTGTAGTAGAGTTTTTTTTTATTTCTTTATTTAAAAATCAGGTATAAAATCGCTTTCTTGTACGTTTCTGGATGTGCTGACCTCTATTCTTCCTTAAAAAGTTGTAGACAGTAAAATGTAAGTGGTATTTATTAATAATTAATTTCTGCATCGATATTTATCATATTTACATTCATATATCAAGTGTTAAAATTATTGTAAAGCTAAGCAATAAAAAGAAAAAAAGTAAGTAATGTAAAAGTAAATTGCACAGAAATCGCTGAGTAGACCTCAGCATACAAAGCATCTCAAAGTAAACTCAGCAACAGAGACCGTTTTGCTGGGTCCCAGATAGACAGAGGGGCAGAGATCGGGGTCTTCTAGCTCGAACCGCCAGGTTCGCTCATAAATCCTTTGCGTGACATTTTTGACGTGATTTACGCCGAGGATACAAAAAAATCAGTATTGCAGTGAAAGACACTCATATCAACACGTCCATATCTCAGATTTTAAAAGTACATTTCCACTCACTGGACTGAGCAGCGCCCTAGTCTTCTTTCTACCGAGCACTTGTGGCCAGAATGGGCGGATGCTCAAAGTCACATGCGATTATTCCGCGTTATTTTTAAGGCTTTATTGTCTCTGTAATTCATTTATCGAAATTAACGCTTTAATTTGACACCCCTCATTTCTACATCTAAGTTTGTATCGTTTAGATGTGTCCCTGAAACGTTTTGGTATTTATGCCAGATGAATGATAAAGCTGCAGTACCCTTCTACTTTGTGAAAAAATAGATGTATTTAAGAAGTGTTTGTTAAGTCAGTCTTTGATTCTAAATTACAAAGAAATATTGGCGAAACTGGTGGGGTGTTCTGAAGTGCCTGTAACTTTTATTATGAAATGCTGAGATGTTGCAGCAGGATAGCTTTAACATGTAGACAGTTAGTCCTGCATTAATGCGTCTTTAATTTGTCTTTTGACCGAGAGAATAAATACATACTTGCACAAAGGTCACCGCAACACTTTCATGGTCTTATAGGTTGTTTTAACCTTTTCTTTTCTGAGTCTGCTGTTCCCAACTCTCCCATTAGCCGGGTTGTCAGAGACAACTGCCCTACCTCCCTCTGAGGAGAAGTTGTCAATCATCTGCTGGTCTAATCTACGACGCTATATAGAGAAAAGTATTAGGACGCCGGACCAGTTCACCAAATGGGAAACTAATGGCATTGCCTTCAAATACATTGACTTTAATAAGAATTTGGTCCACCTTTGCAGCTGTAACAACTTCTACTCTACGTGTACGGCTGTCCACAAGATTTTGGGGGTTTCTGTGGGAATTTGTGCCCATTCTTTCTGTACAGCCTTTATTCCGCACAGCCATGCTGGAACAGAAAATGTTCTTCTGTGTCCACAAAGTTGGAAGCATAGAGTTGTCCAAAATGTCTTGGTATGTTGAAGCATTAAGACTGCCCTTTACAAGAAATAAGGGACCAATTCAATAATTAATAGATGTGTCCCCATACTTTTGTACACATACCTGGACATTACCCATATAGCAACGTTCCAAGTGTGAGATCCTGTGTATTCAAATGCTTAATTACATAATTAAGATGGTAAAAAAAATTATTCAGGGTGGTTTTATGTGAACTGCTCAGATCAAGATACATGCTCCTGTCAGAATTGTTTACTGTGGTAGAGACAGGTACCAGACGTCTGAAAGTTTTATTGGTGCATTCCATCTTAAAACCAATAAGAATAATGACAACACGTTTGTGGCACTTTGTTTTAATAATGAAAATTGACATCTTACCATAGTATTTAGTTCCCTTAATGTTATTACATAGAACAGAATAGAATCTATATTGTTCCTGCAATACAAAGATATGTACAGTGCAGCTCTGTAGATGCTTATCCTTTGTAACAGTAATTATAACTATATAAGGCAAACAACAAATAAGACGTGCCATCAAGTGGAGAGCAGTATTTTGCATGACATGGTAGTACATTTGCTGCCTGGTGTTTTTTTTCTTCAACCTGGTTTATTAATTTAGTTGAAAGGTTGATGTAGGATGGTGGATATGAGTATCCCAAAATATGAACATTCAGGAGGCATGTGTAGTCCCGCAGATCAATTTGGATAGATAATAAAATGCGTTTATTTGCATCGTAGATATTAAATTAACTGATTTCTACCACCACTGTAAAGAAATTATATAATCTGCGAAGAGTTAAGCCCAACACACATACTTCTATACTTTACATATTGCATTACTTAATGCATTTCTGGTGGTTGTATAGTATTTTTACATACCATTTATTAGTAGTATG
Source organism: Rhabdalestes septentrionalis (assembly GCA_037832545.1). Classification (NCBI taxonomy): domain Eukaryota; kingdom Metazoa; phylum Chordata; class Actinopteri; order Characiformes; family Alestidae; genus Rhabdalestes; species Rhabdalestes septentrionalis. The sequence goes on along the minus strand of JBBMFX010000030.1, from coordinate 15,795,237 downwards.
CTATTTTCGATGCAGTTTCTTTGCAGTTCACCAATTTTATGCCTTAGTTTGCCCGTTTCCATTTTTCCATCAGTCACTTACCCCTCCAACAGCCTTTAAAACCATCGCATTTATGAGGGATGAGTTTTATAATGACATTCTTTGCAAGTTTCTCTGTAGACTTCTGGAGATTGACAGTTATTGGCATTCCTAATTTTGCTCTACATCCAGTTTACTCTCGTGACTTCAACTATATTGCAGATGAAGATCACAGCTGATGTTCCAGGTTAGTCCACTTGTCCTGAAAATTCCACAGAGAGCCTACAAATCCACATGTGAGCATATGATTTCCTTGACTGTGTAGATGATTCTCCTGCAATATTTTTGTTTTTTGTTTGTTCTATCTATTTTCTACATGTTTAATCCATGGCTTATCAGAGCTTGTAATAGATTCTAATCCAGTTTCCGCCTCTTTATTTAATTTGCTAATTAAATAAGAGATGGGAGGTAGTGAGTGATGGGAGTGTCACTGATTCATTCATTCTGGTGACAGTAGGCTTAAGCCCACACAACAATTATGATTCTGTATTTAACATGTAGCCTAGATTGTAAAGAAACAGTTAAATCCACAATCTTTTGAAGAGGAGGAACTGCCTGGAGAAGAAAAAAGGTCAAAGCAGCAAATAAGAAGTTAAAACTGGCCTGCAGTGCACCCACATAACAAATGTTCATTAGGCTTATTATTAAAGAGGAATTCCACCAATTTCTCCAAATTTCTGCATAGTTCACTTGTAAACAAAGTAATTTAGAGTGTACTGGTTTAAAATGTCCCATTCAGGAAAATAATCACTTCAGAATTGTTTGGAATGGTGACGACAGGAACAAGAGAAAAATATTACTGCATAATACAGTTGAGGATATACAGTACTGCTGAGAATGGTGAGGAGATGCATGTTGTTTGTTTTAAGGCATAATAGTATCAAAGGAAAACACATTATGGACATTCATCACTGCCTTATATATTTATATATATATAGAGAGAGAGAGAGAGATAGAGAGATAGAGAGAGCACACATATGAATAAATATCTGATGTCTATACTTGTGCAGTTGTTATTGCAGCACAGTGGGTAACATGGTCATCTCACAGCAAGAAGATTCTGGGTTTGATTTCTGGGTCCTTCCTGTATGGAGTTTGCATGTTGTCCCATGAATGTGTAGGTTTCTGATCCAGTTTGCTCCAAATGTACAAAGACATGCACATCAGTAAACCTGGAAATACAAAATTGCCCATGTGTCTGTGTGTCGACCCTGTTTTGGACTCTCACGCTTTAACTGCTGGGATAGACTCCTGCACCCCCTGCAGCTCTGGTTACGCATACACAGTTCTTAGAATGGATGGATGGATACAGAGACACCTAGTTTCAAACACCATCACTCTTAAGAAGCTCTGAAAATATTTCTCTGCAGTCCATATCAAATCAGGGCAAATTTCAAAACACCACAAATTGTTTACATCTCTGTTACTGAAAAATGCAGAAATATTTGAAATAGAGGAATTCCTTTTAAGATCAGCACACAACTTCCACCTGAATATCCACATGAAATCAAGAAAGTCAGTAGTAAGATCTGGGTGCTTACAAAACGGACAAGTTTCAAAAGCAGCATTCAAAATCTCATTTTAATTCGTATATTTACTCCATAAACATTATTACAAAACTCAGCAAGTTACCAATATTACATTATCACCATACAGGCGGGTTCACAAATATTTAAAACCTTTGCAACAGTTACAACATAAACAAAATAATACTAGAATAATTTACATGAAAAATCTATAAAACAGCAAGTAGTTCACAAATGGTTTTTTTCTTCGTTTGCCTATTTGTGTTTTCCACAATAACACAATACTCCCACAACAAGGTCAATTTCCTCGTACAAAACTCCCAACAAAAATGTAGATTTCTTTTTTTTTCCTTTTTTTTTGTTTTCCATGACTTAATATTTTGGTTTTTAAAACCAGAAACGTTTTCGTTATACGTCCTTTTCACTGCCTACAGAGGCGCAAAAAAGGTTAGTCACACACACTAATACTTCACAGCACTTTCTAAGAAAAATATACACTTACAAAATATGTTACAAATTGGCACAGAGAAAAATATACAGTATTTTTGTCATGTCAAGAGTTTGTTAAGAATCCCTCTGGTATCAACTCTAGACAATATTTATAAAGCTCGATACTCTTTTCAAACAAAAAGAAAAGGCAGAAAAGTAATCCGAATTCATGTCAAAGAATTATGGTGTGAATACATCAAACATAACCATATATTATACATTCATAAAGAGAGGATTAGGGTTTTGTCTTCTATATTTTCTGCTTTTTTTCTCCTTTTTTAAAATCATATCTGGGGAAGGGGTGGGGAGAAAAAAAGGGTTGCTTTCTTAGCACCAGTAAGAGGAGGCAGCTCAACAGTGGCACACTGTACAAATCTTGAAGAAGTACATTCAATTGAAAGAAACAAGAAGGCAGGAAAGTGGGCGCGGTGGCCCGTGTGCGGTTTCCCCAATCACCAACATGTCCTGGTCCTTAACATGGCAAGCTAGACAGAAAAGAGAGAGGCAAAAAGGATACAGAGCAAAGAAATGTTATAGTGACATTTCGGAGTAATGTACCTGAGGCATCGAGCCATTCTCAGTTGATTTTTTTCCCCTTTAAAATCTCTTTCAGAATATTACACTGTTTTTAAACAATATACTCGTATATTAAGGAGCAGGCTTTTTATGTATAGCCAGTAAGAAGCAAACGACTAAACATAAACCACACTGTTGATGGTCATAGATGATTGCAAGTGCACAACCTTACAGTCCATAATTTTCTTTTGTTGTTAGATATTCTGGAGATATATTTAAAAAAAAATCCAGTCCATCTAAAAGTGATATTATGAAAAATGTACATTCCAAACCACTAACGGAGCCAGTAACAAGTTCCTGACAGAGTTTTCCACAAATATGATCATGGCGGTGCTTACCATCTGACGTCAGCTAGATGTCGTTCTCTGTGCGGAATGAACACTGTCCATTTCTTCTTCTGTGCTTTTCATTAAAGCGTCTCTGCTTGTTCGTCTGTTCTAATCTCAGAGCCACGTTAAGCTGAGGTAAATTGAATTTGGCAAGGAGGTGGAAAAAGGAGGAGAGTTCAGAATGAGTGTGGTTTTGGTTAAGTGAGTGGTTATGTACCACTGTCAGCTGCGGGGTGCTCTTTAAAACATAGCATTCCAAATCAAAAGGGGAGGAATCCAGAATGTCGAAACTCTCAAAGAATCTCGGATAGAATATGGACAGAAAGAGAAACAACTAGTATTGATAGATTTGCTTGAACATTTGGCACACTGATTTTTGTTTTTTCTTTTTTTTCTTAAAATGGATGCTTTCATTAAATAGTGCATTTCTATACAGGGACATGGGCAAAAAAAAGTGAATTTTGTCATTCCCATGGCTTAGAACGGTCCCCCCTAAGACACGTTCCAGTAAAACTCCTGTAAAAGCATAGGAAGAAAATTATAACTTCATTCCATCAGTAAGAACAAAACGTTAATCTGATATGTCTTCAATACAAAATGGTCCCATTATGTGCTATTGATGTCTCTGGGCCTACAAAGGACGTTGATTATCCTCGATAGGAGGCTGAGCATTTCCCATAAAAAACGTCAGGCAGTATGAGGGAGACAGCAAGGAGAGGTCATCCTGCTCTGCATACAAAAAAAAAAAAAAAAAAACTAGAGAAGCTTACTTTTCACAAGTGTTTCTTTTTTTCTCCATCTCCAAATAGCTACATGTTTCCAACGAGGAATATAATTACAGAAATTTAGGGCAGCAAAATTTCACTTAAAAAAAAAAAAAAAAAAAAAAAAGTCTCAGAAAAAAATCACATTTATCAAGACTTTTTTTTTCCTCTTCAGACAAAAAGAACCAAAACAACTACAAGGAAAAAACAGCAAAAGCAAGAAGAAAACGCAGCCATGGTAGTAAAATCTCAATCAAGCCTTACACAATCACTCAATAGGTAGTTTGCAAGTACAAGAAGTTTCTCATGCAAGATAGCTATATCTTCTTCGGGTGTGCTGGGGGGGAGGGGGGGTGGCAAATAAGGAAGGTGGGTTAAGGGGAATGTAATTTCCATGCATCTCTGGCGTTGACTCAGTGCAGGTATGTCAGGGACTAAGGGCTGAGCAGGAAGTGGTGGGGAAAGTGAGGAACGTGCATCAGCAGCTAGTTACAAAATATTACCTCAGTTTTTCAAAAGAGGTCATCAGTGCTATGTCCTTATTTGGGTCTCGCTCAGCCCGCTTGCCCTTAATGTTTTCAATCCGAGGGAATTTTGCACTGGTCTTGTGACGGTACATCTTTTTGTGCGCAGGCCCGTTGATGCCAGGGACGCCGAGGTTAGGCTTGTCGAACATGTTGCAACCCAGAGCCAACTGTGGGAAAAAGGGGTGTGAGGCATTGAACTTGGCTTGATTTTTGCCACTTTTACCTACTGATTTCCTGCTTTTTGCCCCCGCGGCAGAGGCAGCACCTTTCTTCTTGGGGTCGGATGACGTTCCAGCAAGGATTTTGAGAGTCTTTAGCTTCAGACTGTTTGCCTCTGAGGGTAAACAGATGTCGACTGCAGGGACCCATATTGGCTCAATAGAAGCCATCATGAAACGCTGCACCTCAGCCATCCCTGACACGATGTTCGATAGTATGTTTGATGGCTCTTCAAACTCTCGCTGTTCGTCGGCCTTACAGTTGCTCTCCGACCAGCCCATTCCTGGCCAGTCCTCAGAGCCGCTATCTGTCAGCTGGTGTTTTGTACACTTGGAGCCCCCTAGCTGGCTGTTACCACTCTTTTCATCCAGTAAGGCTTTTAGCTTTTTGGATGCTCGCGAGTTCTGTCGTGGGGTCTTGACCTTTTCCCCCTTCTGAGCTTTTGGTGCTTTGCTTTTTTTCGTGCCTTGTCCTGCGGTTTGCTTGTTGCTGTTTTTCCTCTTTGACTTTGTGCCTTTTGCGCCATTGTTCACTGCAGCCTGCTCGTCTAAGTCAGCTTGATTCTCTCCCTTCTTTTCCAAGCTTAAGTGGTTGTCATCACTAAAGCTGTGCAACTGAAACTGGTGACTATCTACTGCGAATCCAGGCAGATGGTCTTGCTGCTCTATCATGTTGCAGTTCCATTTCATTTCTTGAGTGCCCTCAAGTGTAATCTCAGACCAATTCTGGACATCCTTGGCTTTCCCCACTATCTTCAGCTCTCGCCCTATAACCTGGGGGGATAAATTGGGCGTCTCGGGGGGCGAGAGTTCCGACAGCGATGTGTGTCTGAATTTATCTGGAGTGAAGTTGGAGATATCCAGCAAGTCTGTGGATTCCCTCAGGGGTGTGATTGCATCAATACTCTGCTGAATCACCAGTTTGGGACTGCAGTGGGCCAGAAAGTTCTCGTTCACATCATCCTCGCCATCCTTCTCACAGGACTTGAGACTCAGAGAGCTGTAATTGCTGGAAGTAGCTGACAGCGAGCCAACTGAGTCGAAACTGATGAGCCTGCCGTTGTCAGTGTGCAGTGTGCCTCTTTGAAACTGTAGCTGGCCCTCCACGCAGGGAACCTGACATACTTGAAATTCCGCATCAGACGGCAGCACCTGCTCAGGCATGTAATTTTTTTCATAAAGCATTCTGTTGCTCTCCAGACCCAGCTGGCTGTACCCCTGCACTGGCAGGTTCTCTGACATTGGCATAGGTATGGCACTTGAGAAGTTGCTGGGCAAGATGGCTGTCTCAGGGATATCAGTAGTGAACTGCTGGTTTGGGCACAGCTGAGACTGCCACACCTGGGTAAGGCTTGGACAGTTCTGGGGTGACTGTTGGAGTTCTGATTCAGAGGGTGGGGAGAGTACACAGCTTTGGGCCAGCTGAAGAGAAGCAAATCGTGTCTCTTCTAAAGAGAGACCCAGCGAGTGTTGCCTGGGGGTCTGTTGAGAGAAAAAAGAGACGCCAGTGCCACCCGAGGAATCTGAGGCATCTAGCAATGTCTGTAAGTAGCCCCCGGGGATAACGGGTACACTTGTAGCCACATCCTCAGATGACGTAGCATTGTTAGGGGAGCAGGTGGCAGACATGAAAGCAAATTTTTCAGTGGCCTCGGCTGTTTGGCTCTCACACAACTGGGGACTGTGTTCAGCTGAGTTTATCTCTGTTTTCTTCCCACCTCCTACTGTGTCCTTATTTTCAAGCACAGTGCAAGCATCGCTCAGGTTTGTCAAGCTTTCACTGCTCTCCTCAAGGTTCCTCATTTTTATGCTTCTTAACCTCGCTTCGCTTTTAAATTTGCGTATTTTGACCATTTTATTTTTCAGTCTCTTCTCCTCCATCTCTTGTGATCTGCTCTTTCGGGTTGTATTGTGTATGATGCCATTTGGTTCTAATGCAATTGCACAGCTGGGGGCCGCTATTGTCGATGGCCTTGCAAGGGGGGCTGCCTCCTCTTTAGAATCAACTTCCTGCCTAGGATCAGAGGGAGAGGAGCCCTGCTTGTGGGGTGATTGCTCCACTGTTTGAATCCTCTGAATCCTGAGTCTGTTTGCTAGCTTGTATTTTCTTTTGGGAGGACTGGAACTAAAGGATCGATGGCGGCCGTTAGGATGGTTAGGATTGTGTTTATCTCCTGCAGCCAGCCTAAGCTGTTCCTCTTGCTCCCTCTGTTTCTCTTGCCAGAAATCCTTCAGAGGAGCCAGCTTTTCATATTCACTGATGGTGTCCTTGTTTAAGCTTACAGTCGTGACTGCTGGATCAATTTTGCTGAGCTTCACACACATGTATTTTTCTCCTTTGAACCTGTTTATAATAATGTATTTGATTATCACAGGTGGCTCCTTGCGGGAAGATTTTCTTCTCTTTTTAGGACACCAGTCGTCGTCTTCTTCTTCTTTTGGATCAGAAGGTGGTTTTTCGCGTTTTTCGTTGTTTTTTTCACTTTCAATAGAGTCAACATCGTAAAGATAGTCATCACTGAACCTGGCTTTTCTTTTTGCTCGTAGTCCATAGTTTAGAGGGTTGGAGGAGCATACATTCTTCCGAGAAAATGAGTTTCTGTGTTTGCCCACGTGGAAAGTGTCAATCGAGGAGCTAGTGCTTGAGCTGTCATCACTGTACTCCCCCGAGTCTTCAGCTGAGCTGCTGGAATCAGTGAAGTAGTTCGTTTTTGGACTATAATCAAGCGTTCTGTCTAAAGAACTGTCACTCCCATCAACTTTACTTTCATTTCCTAGTTCAAGTTCTTCAGGTTTGGTTAAGAGTCCATCCTCACTTCTCTTAACCACACTACTATCTTTTTTTGTGCAGTTCACCAGAACACTGGGGAAAAAGTTGAACTGTGTTTCCTCCTGAAGGACATTGGTCTTTTCTCTCATGTTGTCCTGGAATGACTCATATCGGATCTTCAGGGAGCAGACATCACTGCTCAATGTAGAATCATCATCGTCATCAAACATGTAATTGTCTACGTCCTCCTCTGAGAAGAGGTTCACAGAGAGCTCATTTTTTGAGCAGAGGTCCAGAAGCTCCATTTTACTCTCGCTGATGAAGGATTCAAAGTAACCCCAGTCCTGGTTTGAATTGGTGAGGAGACCCTCTTCCCCATTGCACTTATCCAGCAGCAGACCCTCATACAAGTTTTTTGCTGTTTGATCAGGGTCATTATCTATTTTTTCTGTATCCTTTTTCTCCCCCACATGAGACTTGGGAATGGGAAAGCTCAAAAGCTGGTCAGACAAGAGCTGATCCCCATAATTAACTGTCTCGTTGGTGCTCATGCACTGCATGCTAATGTCGGAGATGGAGCAAGCATCATACTCCCGGTTTATGTCAGCCATTTTGAGGCTGATACCAGGGTCGGCATCTGATGCATCCTTGGTCTCAATAATACAGCCCAGGCAAGTGCGGCTCTGCTGGATCAGGCAGTCCTCTGTCAGCCCGGAGACACCCATCGGCTCCATCATGGTGAAAGGAGGCTTGTTGCTGTCTTCAGACAGGGACCAGGAGCTTATACTCTTGGTAACACAGGATGTGAGGGATATGGCGTGACTAGAGGACTCATCAGTGGGCTGCTCAGGAGCCTCAGTGAGAGTCTGTGGTGAGGGTGGGCTCGGGAGGCGCTGCTCCCTTAACGCCAGGGCCACTCTGTGGCAATCTGACCCGCCTCTTTGGGCACTCAATGCAGCGACCGGGGAGGACAGGGGGAAGGCAACATCAGCGGTACCGTACAGCTTTAGATTACCTCTCAGCTCACGCAAGCCTAGACAAAGATAAACAAAAAAAAACTATCAGCACTATATGCAATATATGAGTTAACACATAATAACATTAAGTAAATAACAATGAATTCCATGTCATCAGCAGAAGGCATTCATATGTATGGCAGTGGTGGAAAGCTAGTTTACACAAAGAGATTTCTTGTATAAACTTTTGTTTCCTTTGAATAATAAGTCTGTGGCTCTCAGGTAGATAGCATGCATACACAAGGGAAAATGCATCTCCAAATGCTTGAAACAATATAATCAATGTCACATTCATCTGTCTCCCTCATTTTAAAGCTGTTGAATTAAACCAGTGCTAAAACAGCATGGTATAAAACTGTACATATGACACATGCAAGAATATTCTTTTGGTCACCCTATAGCTAAATGCTCTGGCCAAATAAATCAACAAAAAAACTAATTAGGTGAATAGTGCTTTGTAACACTCATGAAGCTCAACACCTGAAATTACCTCATGACATGCTTTAAAGGCACCAATTTCAGTGTCAAATAAAGACCACTGCTGCAGCCTTTGCAATTTTCAAAATGCATGTCCCCTCATTCATTTAATTTGAAGTATTCAAACAAACATTTCAAATGACATATTGGACTGCAACTATTAAAATGGTTAGAGCAGGAGTATACTGAGTCTTTGCCTATTGGGTTATGTTAGATTTTTTAAATGTAACTAAACCAGAAAAAAAGGGTATATTTAGTCCCTGTTCCCAGTACTCGTGGACTTGGTAGTAACTCAATAAATAAAGAGTTAAAACAAACAACAAAACAAAACTATTTCTTTTACATTAATAACTGCTCTCTGGAATATAATGTCTGTGTTAGCGCGTTCTTGTCTGGCTGGCTGTAAGGCTTTCGAACAGATGAGAAGCTAATGGTCCAGCTGAAAACAGATGGACCCATGATAACACCAAACCCCTCCCAGCCATAACATTAACCCAAGCATGAATGAATGCACACATACACATATTCACCCTGGCCACTGCACAACCATATTCACACTATTTTGCAAGAGTCCAGTTTGAGCCGCAGTCATTGCACAGGCAAGCTTCAACTAGTATATTGTGAAAAGACAATAAATGTAATCCAAATGTTCATTTCACAGACAAAGAAAAAACAAGAATTGACCTCAAAGCCACATGCCACATCGATCTCCAAACGGACGTAGCCTTAATCTAGCATCATTGTTTCCACAAGTATGTATTGGCTAGGATCCACTGCAATTATGCTGTGTCTGCAACCGCTGATCTAGGTTGTCTAATAAATATGAGTCATCTTGATCGGCCCTTTACATACTGAAAGACTCGTCTAGTTTTTTGGGGTTTTTTTCATTTTCTAAAAACAATCGTGATCTGTGAGTTACAGAGAATACGGCACATTTTATTCAGTTCCACTTCGCTATCTAATGTAACACTTTCAGTCTTTATGTCTTGGAATAGTCTTCGCATGTTAGTCCAGAATCCTCAGCTGTTCCAACAGGCGATTGCTGCTCTTTCTGCCAAGCTGTGGAGCAGAGTATCACGGGGAGTTGACAGAAGCTGACTAATTGGTTCTGACATCAGAGGGTGAGAGGGAAGTAATGTCACACTTTCCACTTGCTATCAAAAAATTGGCCACATTCGGCCTGCACTTTTAAAACAGAAAGTGAGGATTTGAGGATTTTTAAAACAATTATCATGGTATTCTGTGGGCAGACACAAAGAGCATATGGGGTGATTTCGATTTTTGGCAAGAGGTCTAGAAACAAACCACTGCCAAGATGTACAATCATGGACATAGTACATTGTTTCATCATTAAGATTCAGGGTGCTCAGCAGCAGGTCTACGGAAGAGGAGAGAAAAATCCCCAAATGGGCTTCGTATGTACTGAAGATTCACTGCATTTTATCCACTCGCACGGCCTTGAGCTACAACTAGCCTTCAGTCAGCTAATTTCCTATGTGCGGCATACACACACTTAGAAATACAGACCAGAACCTGATAACTGATAACAAATACCATTCGAATCCAGGAAGATTCCAATCACGGATGCCCTCTAAGGTCAGACATGGAGAAAAACTAAATAAGCAGTGTCGGTTTAGCAAATTGATTTGGACCCAGATTGGTTTTGGGATCCGCAGATGCCTCTGATTTCTAGTCGGTCGCAGAGTCCTAGTCCAGGTCTGCTCTCTGCCAGATAGCTCTGTGCATAAATGACCACATGCCTGCCTAGTTTTCCATGGCAGCATGCGGGAGGGGGGAAAAAATCCCCTACATTGGTTTGAGATGAGCCAAAATAGCAGTGTGTCCATGCATCTGTCTATTCTCTGAGGCTATTAAAGCTTTGTAAAAAGGTGTTCACCAACCATTTTGATTTCAGACTAACTGCAGTCTGAGAACTGAGTACTGGGATGTATCAGCAGGTGATGGGCTTTAGTGGATGGACAGTAAACAGGTTCTCAACCCCTGGCCTGTGTATGTCTGTGCTTTCCTGCTGTAGCTCACACTTCAAGGGCAGCTCTTGTTAGTGAGCTGACTAGCCAGAGCAGGTGTTTTGGTTGGAAGGAACTCATGAAAATTTGCACAGCAAGAGCAAAACCTCCAGGTCTAGGGATTGGAACCACTGAAATAATTGATAAAGCCAACCGCAGCGCAACCTCAGGGGCTTGAAGGTTCAATTCCCTGTCCAAGTAAGACCAACAGCACTGCACCAGTAGTAGTATTTGGGCTATTTCCACCAACCATAGTATGCTGCTCAGGGTAGGAGCGTTGGCTATATACAATGCTAATTCAATACAACACAGGGTACAGACACTGCCATGCTTAATAGCTATGCCATGTCTACACTTACAGTATGGATTACAGTGTAAAGTTGTACTAAGATCCAGAAAATAACTGTTTCAGTATTGGCCACAATACTATCTCCCCAGAAATAGTGCATCCCGACTCAGCACATTTAAAACTGTGAACACATGTAAAGTTCTAGAACATCTGCTTGATGTCTCCAGGCAATATGAGTGAGTGCACCACACTGTATATTCCTGGCAACTACCAATAAATTCCCTAAGTGAAGACATCTAGCTAATGTAAAGCCACAGTGAAATAAAACCACATTCCTGACCTGACATTTCCACTGATCCCCTCCCCTCTCTCTCTCTCTGATGCCACACATTAAGGCACCTAAATTCCAGAGGTGTGGAGAATGACACTGTGGGAGAGCGAGAGGCTCCTACACATTTGTAAAAGCAGCTGGCAGTCCAGTCCTTAATGGTCTATGGCATTTGTGAATGGTGGCAAAAGATCAATTTATCCGTACCGGATGTTGGTAATGAGACCCGAGTAACTGCAGAATGATTTATCCGCATCCCCTCCTGAAAAAAAGGCTCGGAACCGGAGTCGAGCACTGCAGTTCTTCATGCGCTGAGAGCGAAGACTTACTCCAGTACTTATCTTTGTGATTGTGACAGAGGGTTCAGACCAGCTCAGGGATCCAAGTTCCTCAGTCAGAGCTGAGCAGCTTGTGATAAACTAAAGCCTGACAAGCTCGGAGGCACGGCACAGCGGAGCTACCGGCGCTGGAGCATGCCGCCACAGGCCGAGCGAACAAGGGAGCCAGTGACCTAAGACTAGAGATTAATGCTGCAATGTGTTAAATCCAAGCGGAATAGAGTGGAATTTCATGGTAGCTGCACTAACTCAAAAGCGTTTTCTATTTTTTTTTGTTCCTCGCTTAACAAAAAAATATGACCACCGCTACAATGGATAGCTGATATATTGTTTGCTGATATATGTGATTATGATTACTGGTCTGATTTTCAAATTATGATATTATTGCTGTCCTATTGTCTCCAGTAGTAGGACTTTTTTCCCTCAAGCCTAC
>JBBMFX010000030.1:15759060-15778666 GCA_037832545.1 Rhabdalestes septentrionalis | reverse complement strand
ATCCTCGGCCCGTGCCGGGCCGGGCCAAGCCGGGTTCAAGCATTAAAATGGCCCACGTATTTAAAAAATGGTTTAAACGGACTCAGGACGAAAATTACAATTAATGAGTCGGGCCGGGCTGGGACACGAGGTGTTCAGGCTCCGGTCGGGTTTCATTTTTTGGTCCCGATCTAAGCTCTGGTTACAAGGAAAAATGTTTTGGGCACCACGGAAAAAATCATGCATTAGCCGCACCGTATTTTAAGCTGCCCTCTTCAAACTTTGAGAAAAATTTTTTATAGTGCATTGCAATTAATACAAATATCATTGTTAGAGGAGTACAACTAGAAGTGTGATTACTGACTTTGGCTTCAGTCGTTGCACTGACAACACTGAATTCCATCAGGGGCGCCAGATTTCACTCAATAAAGAGCTGATGAGCTGAAACAGTGATTGGATATTAACTGTAAATACTGGACTTCCTTCAGAATAGATTTGGAAATGATTACGCAAATACATAGATGTGCATAAAACCTAATGTGTTTTATCACTGAACATCTTAACATGCTTTGAAGAGAACACTACCTGCAAGCACTGTTGTGTCAGTGGCTGCCATCATACAGATTCATGATTTCCCCTTGATTGGGCCAACAAAGTTGCACCACATAGGAGTCCCAGTGTTAATGTTCTGGACAGATAACTGGCCGTGTGTTTCATCCTGTCAGACTGCACAGTGCTGCAGAGAGCCACGCATTTACAAAAACATTTTTTAAGGAACCATCCACTGAAAGGTTCTTTAAGGAACCAACAGAGGCATCGCACAAGGAACCCTTTTTGGCAGCTTCATTTTTAAGAGTGTAGTTGACATTCAAGTCACTGAGAAATGTTCTATGCACGCGACATGACTAAACAAAGCGTGGTGTTAAAAAAAAGGAGCGAGGGAGAGAGAAAGAGAGTGAGAGAGAGAGAGAAGCACACAAATGACGGGATAAAAGCATAGCCTCTGAGGCTGGTGTCTGACAGCGCGGGAGAGGAGAGAGAGCGCCGTAAACACGAAGCTAACGGTGATTCATTGAAGTGGGCCCTGAACTCTCATTATTAGGCGTCCACAAAGCCTGCCATTTAGACATCCAGTCGCATGCATCATGCTCGCCGCCCCCCCTCCCGCATCCGTGCCACAATTACCATCCCGGCTCCTCGTTCATTCATACATTCGCACATATAACATTTGACTTGAGCGACCCTGCCACCATTCACACGTGTCTCTACAGAAAAGGTGTAGTAGGAGAGGGATGAAAGGGATCAGAAACGTAAAACAAAGAGGTGGCCCAACCTTGCTTACGCAACGCAGCAGCTGAAAGCACGTAATGAAAGCAGGCAAAACAAACCTAATGCTGGGCCAGTGAAGCAGACGATTTGAGATATTGTTACAAGCACATTCCAGTTTTTTGAAGTTGTTGGTAGCTGACGTCCTGATCCTGTGATTTGAAACAGAGCACTGCTCTGCGCATGGTTTGCTGAGCACATTCTGATCCTGCAGAGGGTCTTTTCCACATGGCTAAATACTGCAGTGAGCTCTTATAGCATGATAAGACAAACAGGATGGTTGCTTGATGCAGTGCAAGTTTGTATTACTGGCTCAGCCTAAACTAGGGCCTTTTATAACCCCTGTGCATTGTTGAGATCAGGCTTTCTATATTGTTTTGTGTCTTTGTTCTGCAATAATAATAATAATAATAATAATAATAATAATAATAATAATGGAATCATTTAGCGAATATATTTTCTTTTTATATTCTAAGTGTGACCTTATAATATACTATTCTTTATTATTTTCATTCTTTATCTTTATTATTCATCATTGTTGTTTTGGCAAAATTCCAGCTTTAAAACATCAAATAATATCCAGTATTCAGATTTTTGAGCCGTCGATCAGGGGCAGAGTACTGATCAATGTTTTTTGTGGCCGAGTCACCTATGTAATACACGGGGGGTGAGCACGGACAGTCGGTAATGAAACAAAGACATGTGTCACTGTTTGTTGTGGTGTAATTAACAGTGCTCCACCCATAATTGCGGCTACATGTTCAGTCGTCCTTAACCATATAACGCTTGTTAAGATAGTTTGCACATTTTGGTGAGACATTTCTGGCCATTAAAGCAGCGTTTGTGTGTCTCCAAACAAATTGTTAAGAAATTAAGAGCTGCGATTTGTTCCCATTTCTAGGTGTGCACACTTGAGAAAAGTGGAAATCGGTTGCTACAAAACCTTTAAACCCCATTTACAAAATCCATATGTGGACATAGATTACACAAGACCACTGCTGGGAAGATATTATTTAGATTGTGGACCAATTGAAGCAAAGCATTGATACCAACATGGTAGCAGCAGTATGTGCTACACTGGTGCGAGTGTCAGGCACAGCAGTGATAATCAACAAGGTAGATGAGTTTTGCGGATACAGCAGTGTTCAGAACGCCCAGCAACACTACTATGCCTGACACACTCGTACTAGCGTAACACATCTACCATGCTGGTGCCCTTTGTAGGCGTGTAGATGTTTTTTCAATTCATTTCTGTATCGTCTAATCTTCCCCATTAATGGCTAGGGGAAGTTTTAGGGGTGCCAATTATAAGTTTTTGTTTGGTTAAACTGTTTATAGACAAAGTTTTTGCTTTCTTACACGAAATTACCTTCATCGTTGTGAGAACTTTCTCAGATTGTCAATGTCATATTCAGGTGAGCTAATTAACCACAGAAGAAAATCATGACCTTTTAAACTTTCTTTCACACAGATTTCCATCAATTATGGAGCTGATGGGTGTTTTTGGTGGGTGTGCTCTATAAAATAGACAAATGTGTTAAATTACTTTAAATGAGTCATTTTAAAGTACATTCACTTCTAAATACACACACTTGTATACAGCATGGCTATGTGTGTTTATTTACCTGCTAATGTGCGTAGATTATTTTAGGAGGGGAGTTACAAATCAGAGAAACAAAGGTTATGGTAACATTCTGCGTTTAATTATAGCAATGATCTATACCTGCAGAAGAGTCCCAAGAGAACCTCTGAAACATACTACCAAGTCAAAGACAGGTTTATAGGCCATTCTTGTTAAATAAGGAAAAATCTTTATGTATCAAGCTGATAAACAATGGCCAGCTGTTTAGCTGATTATATTGGTTTAAGGAAGTTAAGCTTTCTTCTACATGAAGCATACTTGCATGCAGCATATGTATATATATAGATATCTCAACGTACTTTCACTTTTATAATCAACTAAACAGCTGGCCATTGTTTATCAGCTTGATACATCCAGATTTTTCCGTAGGGCCGAGAAAGTTTACTTATTCAAAATATTTACTCGACTCAAACTGCAGAGGCCGAAATAGTGCTTTGCAGGTTTCTGTTAATAAAACCGTACGTATTAGATTTTTTCATCAGTTCTTCTCACTAACAGTTATATTTGTGTCTCATGCTAAAAGTCAGGTTTGATGCATTGTGGTGTTGCATGTTAAAGTTATACAGATGAATGACTGATTATTGTTAGATTTGTCCGCTAGATTATAAAAGACTGGCATAAAAGCATGCAATCATTAGAGTCCTGAACTAAATCTATATTGTCCTAACAGTAGCTGTGATGGCCTAGTGGTTAAGGCTTTGGCCCTCAGTCTTCAGGTTCGAATCCCAACTGCTAGTGTCTCCGCTGAGGTCGCTGGTGTCAGCCCACTGCTTCGCTTGGTGATGGGTTAAATTCAGAGAAAGAATATCACCGTGTGTTGTACTTGTATAACTATGTAACAAACAAAGAATCTTCTAATCTTCATCTTCAGTATTGAACACAGATGCATGTCTGTATTTGCGTAATAATGTTGTTTAGGTACTTTAAGGGGTACACTCTTGTTTACCAGTAAGTTCTGGTGGAAGGGTAATGAGCTGTCGAGCTGCAACTACTTCTAGAAGGGGTTAAGCACCTTGTTGAATTGGTTCATTGGGCAAGGATGTACGAACATTTCCCCCATCAGTATCTCTTCCACATATTTGTTACATGCATATCAAGTGTGCCCAAAACAACCACACCACCTGTTACAACGTAAGAGCACCAAATTAAGCCTTTCTTCTTTATATAGTGGTCTATATATAGTAGTAATTACTGGAGCTTTTTCAAACCAATTAATGGATGTCAAGAAGAGTGATATGATCTTGTTGATGTGATCTATTACCATTTTGAATTTCACAGTGATTAATATGAAACGCAGGACAAAGTTCCACCCAAAGTTTTCAACAGAGCTAGTTTGTAGTCAATCACACTCACACTGATTTTAAAGGGGACATATTATGCTCCCTTTAGTTATAATAGGTTTATGGGCTATACAAAACATAGTTATGAAGTTCTTTGAACAAAATCACTCTCACATAGAGATCTCACCAGCTTTATGCTTTACAGTTTCAGGCCCTTTCTAAATGAGCCATTTTGACAGAGGGTCCAGTGTGACGTCCCACTGGGCCAATTTGCATAGAACCACCCCTCATCTGTCGAGAACCCACACACTAGCCTCTTGCTTGTCACTCCTTTGCAACTGCCAATTTTAAAAGGCATAACTCATAACTCCATCATACTTCGTTATTTGTGGTTTGACTCGTTTTAAAGCTACGAAACGCTTGCTACTACCGGTTGATCACTGCAGGTCAGAAAAAAAAACTTGCTCTGCCCAGCTGGCCAATAGCCCACAAAACACAAAACACAATAAAACAACTATTGCTATTGGTCAAAGCAAAGCAAAGCATTGGTGTGAAATACGCCAATCACAGTGTAAAACGCATGTTTGTTTCCCGTGGACAGAAATTCACCATTTTGTCTGCTAATTTTACCGGCAGGGTAGACTCAGGGTCAAACATATAGGGCTGGATAACGCCACTGTTCTCTGCCTTTTTCACGTGTGTTAAGTGTCCCAATACATTTGTCTATCTAGTGTATCTCTCACACTTTCTTTCTCCCTCCTTTCCTTCCTTCAGCCTGGGCACCATACAGAATAGAACTTATTGCCACAGATTGAAGGAATGGAAAGAAAGAAAGAAAGAAAGAAAGAAAGAAAGAAAGAATGGAACACTTTAACTAGTATTAAGGACATGGATCCTAATGTATAAAATTCAGAATTTTAATTGCACAGCATGGGATGGGTGGGGCATGGCCAGCAACAGTGTATTTGCATCTTATTTGCATGTAAGGGACAGAACCCTGAAATGACTCCTTTTGAAAGGGACCTAAACTGTCAAGGATTAAGGTGGTGATATCTCTTTATGTGAGAGTGATTCTGTGCAAAGAACTTCATAAGCATGTTTTTTTAACAGCCCCTAGAACTATTATAACGTTTTGTTTTAAGTTTAAGAGTTTTGCATAATATGTTTTTTAAGTGAGTTTTGAACATCTTTAATGAATTATGATCCTTTATCATTTTTAGGATTTTAACTGTTTATATCGTTATTTTGACACACTAAGCATTTACTGTGCAATTTGACTCATATTTACTATGCTGCTTTATGATATTATCTTTCCTCTCACTTTTTAGTATTGCATTTTTTATTTTGACAATTTCTATTATTTATTTTGTATTATTTTAACTCATAAATCTTCCTTTTACAAATTATTCTTTTAACAACTGTAAAGCTCTGCATTGAAGTGTATGAAAGGTGCTTGCTTGATTTACTTATTTGTATATCTTCTTTCTTTTTTGCTGCAGCCACAGTGTCCCTCTTGTCTCTTTTCTGTTTACTTTTAGGCCTCGTTACAATTCCAAGACAGAACATCCAAGATAGAAAATCCTAACTTCATCCTCACCATCCATAATATTTCATTTATCATGTCAAGTCTACCTTGTTCAGACCAGGAGTGGTCTGAAATTTTATGACTGGGCTAGATTTCAAAATACATTCCTTTTATGGTAACAAGTAGTCTAATTGACTGCTGTCTGTCAGGATTTCTCTTTGTATGCATGTTATTAATGTGAATACTACTTGAGTAGTCTGCGGTCCACTATAAGCAGTAATAAGATTAAACATTTGGCATTTTTTACTCCCATTTTCAGTTTGCAAATCAGATAAAGTGTTAAGAATGTGCAGCTTTCAGAAATCAGTATAAAGTGAAGGTATATAAACTAAAAACTATTTGAATAGTTCTGAACCTGGTTATTTCTACTCTACATAGGCTCACAGGAGCATGGCCAGACTAGATGCTGCAACAATAAACATGAAAAAGGATGAAAAAGACAGTGACAGCGTGATGACAATGACAGCATGATGACAATGAAAGTGTGATGACAATGACGATATTGCACATTTAACATAGTTAAGGGTAACATGAGTGCTGGTCCAGCAAAAAAAAACATCTTAACATGAATCTAATTGTTTAAAAACTGCAGTTAAAAAACAGAGGAAAAAATTAAGCTCAATAATGAACAGATATTGGTGTTGCTAAATGTTCTTCTCTACCAAAACATTCTAAGGAGGCAGAATTTGTTAAACAACAGCACAAATTGTCTGTTCAAACTGCAACGAATCTTTGCATATTCTGCAATAACTCTTTTTAGACATGACCATCTGATCCCGAGAGTTTTAACAGCGTTAATTTAATGGTAAAATCTGTTTCAACACGTGTTCAAGGCTTGTGCCCTCGATTAACCACTGCATCTGCTGCCGTTTTTAAAAACTCTAAACAACACATCTAATGTAAATTTACACCTGGTTTTTAAACGCTGAAGAAAAGCGACGCCAACTGCCCACATATATGCTCATAAGCCCATTTCATACACAACATGCAGGCGAAATGCATCAAATTTGCACCTGAAATAGCCTTGGTCTGAGATATTACCTTCTCACAAATCAACAATGAAGTGTCCACTGGAACACTTATGACATGAGTTCTCATAGCTCATTCACAGATTTAGGCAAACATTCTTGACAGACCATTGCTACAAATCACAGGCCTCGGCTTCACTATCTGCACTGCTTTCAACTTCTTCAGCATCTTCGCTTGCATAATAACCTGGATGAGTTTCATATACTGGATGACTGCCTATAGAGGAAGCCTGTTATTCACGCCGCAGCTATTATCCCACGTGCTAACGCTAAATAAGAATGTTTAGAGTCCTTTACTCTGGGGAAAAACATGTAAACAATAAATGATTTGTGTTCGAGGGTCATGGTTAATGTAAGTAATCCAGAGCTTTGTGGTGGCCTGTGTTGTTCGCAGTCGCACAGGCTTTTGGGAAATGCTAGTTGCAGACAGAAGGCGACTGCGTCCACTGACGCAATGCCCAGCTGGGTGCTTTTTCTTGGAAATAGCTTTGCTGTTAGTGGCAGTAATGTGTCATCATACAAACTGCAAGTAACCATTTCAGCCTTTTAAAGATCACATCCATAACTATGTCCCTATATGAAAAGTGCAATTGTTGGAAGAAAAGCTGCCATACAACTTCTCTTTCTTCTCCCAAGCACTGCCTTTCCGAACATTTTTAATGCTGGGTATGCAAAATGATGGATGCACGGTGAAGTACTTTGCTGGAAAGTGCAATTTAATACAAAAGGTAAATGCAATGCTGGATCTAACTATATAAAGATGTTTGGGGCACAAATACTACTGCAGTATGTCCTCACATTCTATCATCATCATCTAGTGCTCAGAAGATTTGAATGCTGTCAACCGTATGTCAATAGAAATTTAGATGCATTTACCTCTTATCTGAAATTTTACATTAATCATAGTGAGGAAGGATGCTTATGGTTCTCATGGTTCAGAATGATCAAGATATCAAGACAGCATTTGGGAGAAGCAAGCCTAACCGTTGGTCTAGAGCATAACATGCTATTACACATTATTTTAGTTGAGAAGATAATTATGTTTATTTTCAGCAAGTCAATTCCTGCTGCCCACTCGGTTGTCTTGAAGAGTGATTTTACCAATGATGTTAAAACTGCTTTTTAAACCCAATAATTCAGTTTTCCTTCACTTTAATCAGACAGCCAGTATCAAGCACTAGTTAATACGGAACATGTCTCCCTACCCTATAGAGATGGCATCTATGGTGCTGCTGTTTTCCAAAAAAAAAACTAAAAAAAACAAACCTATAGTAGAACAATGCACTGCTTGTAAGTTGCAATATTTCACAGTCTGTGCATTGACTGGGCCACTGATTTGCCTGCTTTGAGCTGTGAAATCTTGTGTGCTGCATATCCGTCTGCGCGCTCAAGCCAAGGGGACGAGGAAGGGTTGAGTTTCACCATCTGTTCTTATCTGCCTCTCATTATCCCACTGTTGACATTCACTTGTTAATTGATGGGTGGCTTGGAGAGCCCTCCTCATAGCCTCTTATTGTATCTCTCCTTGTACTGCAACGTGAGTCTGAGGAAGAAAAGGCCTCTATGTGCTGGTAGAAGGAGTAAACTGTCCCACTGTTTGTTCTTCCAAAGGTCAAGAAAGAGGAGTAGAACAGCAACCTTTCCCTTTCTGCAGTAAAGACACAGTCTCTGTCATCTCACAATCTGGAGCAAGAAAATGTATCCCATGGAATCGTCATTTCTGCTTTACCCCAAATGCACAAATGATCCTGTATTGGCGAACAGATGACGGCACATAAATGCATTGTCAAAGTAGATAACAATGCCTGCTGTGTGTATGCCGGGCGCCTATTACTCCCTCCTAATTCAACAGTCATTCCCTGACGAGTTGACTCTCTGCGTTTCTCCGTTTCCAACAAAGCCTTCACCTTTGACAGACGACAATACTGATAAAACTATGTTGTGAGGGAGGGTTTTGACAAGCCATGGAACAGAAGAAGAAAGGAGGCAGAGAAGCGGTGGCAGGCGCTAACAATAGCTTTCAGCATCGAGCCGCTCCTTGCTTATGCAGAGGCAGCAGTGCAACAAATAACCACCCTCCGCGCACGAGAGATGGTCAAAACAGAACAGCCGCCTCTACAGAGAAGATCATGCAGCCTTATTTGGCTGTGCATTTACCAAACCTTGGGGAAGCGTCCACCAAAACACTCCTCTCTTTCATTTTCCCAATGTACTTCTCAGCTCGGAAGATACAGACCCACTCAAATCGCGTGGTGATCTGGCACCTCGGGGCCTGACTCACTCGTATTGAGACGCTTCAGGGTGATTCTGGGCTACTGGCCATCTTCCTCCCTGTCTCACCGGGCGGAGGAGATCCAGCGAGGTGTTAAAAGTTGATTAGGTGACTAAAGGTCACATAACCAAGGCCCAGGGGGCCCCGGTCTCACAGTTAATGAGCCAAAGCCTGCTGTATTCAGCTAATGGAGCTGCAGCTCGCTGGTCACCAAGGTCTGAACAGGGGGCAGTGTAGCGGCGGATTCACTGATTGATGAAATGCCGTGACCAGAGAAATAATAATAATAATTGACAGAAAAACAGCTGGTGCATCTCGCTTGTCTTGATCGAGCACAGGGAAAATAAAAATGCATGGCCCTCATGGTAATAATCACAGCCGTATGCATTAAAACGGTATCCAACAGGAGGCACAAAAAAGGTCATCCATCTGAGATGTAATTATCATACTTACAGGCTCGGTTATCTGTTTGCTTGCCTGAATCTAAATCACGAGCAGAGGGGGCAGGGTGCAGTAATGCTGCAGTGATCACCACTAATACAAGGGACATAATGTCCTGGAGGTGTTGCAGGCAACTCAGACATTCAGTCGATGTCCTTCTCTACTCACACGCTATTGGACTGACACATTATGGCTGAGCGTGATCGATATTTTTTATTACCGCCACTTTGTTCTGCCTTGCGAGCGCGGGCTGCAAACGAATCGACGTTTATGCAAGTGGAGGAGCAGACGCCTTTTCTGTGAATGTTTTCGCAGGTGTGGTTGGTTCAAATCCGATGCAATCAGATTGTTATTAACACAATGTGCAGGTGTATATGTAAAGTGAAAGAGGGCTGCCGCCTCGCCAAAGTACTACAATCAGGGCATACAGGGATATTCATTAAATACAGATAAAAACACAAAAGCTTTTACATATGTACGGATTTACATTGAATTCATTGATGTAGTAAGTATCAAGGGTCTTTGTAACAGAAGTGTACAAATGTAATGTAAACCTATGGCAGTTGTACAAAAAAGAACGTTTGTAATACAAGACCCAAACAGAAGGTAAAAGTGGCTGTCTTCAGCTGGTAAAAACAGAATATTAAACAACAAAAAAAACATAAAGCGGCAATATATTATGAGCTTTTTAACAAATCACAAGATATTCAGAGGCATTAAACTCTCAACAAAATACACAGTACATTAACTGTAAGTCATAGAATTGCATTTTTCAGAACCATAATACGTATGAAGGGCGGTATAGAACAAGCATCTTGCACTTTGTTCTAAACTGTTTAGTCCAATGAAGGTAACAGTAGATATCTAAAGCAGGCAGTTTCCTTCTGGGTCACAATTACACCTAGACTGGCATTTTCTTTCATCTGACTTCAAACCATGACGGTTTTGCTAATTAGATGTTGAGGTGAGTCAGGTGTGTTTCTAGAGGCTGAAATCTTCAGTATCTCTGTAGACAACCACGTAGTACAAAGCAGATATACCTGACATACGCTCTACTTGTATAAATTCAATTAAACAGAACTTTCATTCAGTGAGTTTCCCACATTTCCTACAAGCTGAACAAACCTCACAAACAGGTTTACAAAAAGTTCATCACACATTCGTTGATCACTCTTGAGCACTGTAATTTTTTTTCACATGATGCTGTCCTAACATGGTCTTTTAGTTGATACAAAAGAGACATTAGAAAAAACAGCCTAACATTAACAGTAACATTTCAGTGAAGTCACAAAAATGGCAAAAGCCAGGACTGGAAACTGAATTTGAAGCTCTTGTGCTACATTCTAATATCGACACAAGTCAAATCCCACACTGACAGCCTGAACACACAAAGCCGAGAAAAAAAGGACATCCTTTTGCCGGCATCCAGTCATCTAAGCACGGTCAGAGTCTATCCAGGTGAAAAATAGACTGCAGGCAAGGCGGCCATGAAGATGTAGCAAAAGCATCGGGCAGGTGTGAAAATAACTCTAACCATGACAGTGGTGTTGCACCAGTCAGTCACCCTTAATTTGCTGCAGTGCCTGAATATCTCCGGCGAGGTGAAAAATAACACACACCCCTTACATTGACGAGGGCGACGTGGGGGAATCACGCTCGATTTTGAGTTGACTTCCACTGGAATCAATGTAAAAGTGACGCACACCATTTTCCCGAGGGAGCTTGCTTGGGTCCAATTGAGTTGGGACGCCCTTTGTGCTGCATGTCAGATGTGACACTGATGAAATCAGCTCTGAAACATCTTGTCTATCTTTAGGTGAAAGACTCACTCTGCTTTTCAGGCCTATCGACATGCATGCATAGACTAGCAGCTGGCCCAGGAGTCTATTCCGTCATTGCTCCCGAGGGAAAGGGTCTGTTTGTTCCTTTATTGCAGTTGGTGGCTTGACCCTTGACCCAACTGAGCCTTGGCTGATTAAGAATGTTTGCATTCAAAAAACCTGCTCAATTGCTATTGGTGGATGATTCCAACCTTAAATAGCTAGGTATCTTCCACTGTCCTCACAAATCTGTGCAGTGTAAACATGCTTCTATAGAGATAAATCTCTAATATTATCAACCAGGCAGGAGAGTTTTGGTGTCTGAAAATGGACAAAGACAGAAAATGGCAATAGGGAAAAGGCACTGCTATTCAAAAATATAACGCTTGCGTTCATGATTATATGACTTTGAAGTGGTCTAAGAACTCACTGGATTTCCCATGCTTGTCAATTTGTGGAGATTACCATGAGCATGGGGTCATATGGAGAAGTGGTGCTTCAAAATGAATAACACAGTATAACCCTAAGGCTCCTCTCTGGAATATTCCACTACAAAATTGAGCATGTGTATTACAGCAAGCCTGTTATATTGATCCCCAACTATTGTTGTCACAACAGTCACATTTTCAAATTCAATGCATTGCTTTGCCAACATCAATACACAATACCATTTTTGATACCAAAGGGGGATGTATCCAAATCAACTTCAGATTACTTTACAGCAAATTCTGAACAAGAAGAATTTGCAATTGAAAGGTTGTTATGTGACTACCTTCTGTAAACAAATCATTTTATAAAATTCTTTTTTTTTTTTTTTACAATAGGAGCACTGAGTAGAGAAACATACTGTATGTTCTTCAAGTTAACTTAGGTGTTATAGCTCTTAACCCAAGAAAAGGACAATAAACATTCAGGATGAAAATTGTTCTATTTTTCAGTGACACTGAAAATGAGAGCAATCCCTAATATCTCTACAGTTCCATGAGCTATTTCAGCGCAGCACACCAGTACATGCAAGAGCACCTCGGTAGCGCTGTGATACAGAACTCTGTGTATATAAACCATGTTTGAAATAAATAGTATCAGTACTGCAGGAAAAGTGTATTATGTTCAAAATCCATATGTATCGATGTATCAATATTTTTTACCAGCCCTATCCCCAACAGGCTAACAACAGAGGATGCTAACTGCACCCAATTGCAATGATCACAATTATTTTAAGCAGACCACACTTATTTCCCCCATCTTTTAGCTTTCACCTTAATTTTATACATCACAACTAATAAATGTGTCAAATGTGTCAAAGGGCTTATGAAATCAAGGGAAACAGAACATGCATTTATTGAGACATACCATGATTTTTAGAAAAGCAAAAAAAGCCCAAACTGCGGAGTGGTGCCACACCTTTACAGGGCAGAAATAAGTAATGGTTGATAATTTGATCTCGGGTTGTTTCAAGAAAAGAGATCTCATTCTCTGTAACTGGCTAATCCTTGCTAGAGTTGCGGGTAATAAGGCAGGCACTCACACTGGATGGACCCAAGACCAGAACCCAGGTTCAAACCCCCAATCCTGGAGGTGTGAAGCAACACTTCTACCCACTGCACCTCTAAATCATTATTCAATTATTTATCTGTCATTCACGTGTTTGGTTATTAAATGCGGGATAAAAAAAATCTGATCACAACTGGCCCATTTCAAGCTTTATTAGATAAATAAGTACTATTGATATGAATCAGTCCTCATACTGCACAACAAAGAGGCATACTCTGAAATTCGATTCATAATCTATTTGAAATTACATGACAAAGTTTGATACAGGGGTGTGATGAATCAGGGATCCAATTTGTACAATGCTAATTGGTGACAGACTGTGTACATTTGGTGTAAGGAGAGAACTGTGTCCAATTCTTTCAAATTTGTTTTCATTCATTTTGAAATCAATCAGCCGCAACATTAAAACAACTGACAAGTGAAGTGAGTGCAATGATGTTCTCGTTACAATTGTACATGTTAAGGAGTGGAATATATTAGTCAGCAAGTGAGGAGTCCGTTTCTAAAGCTGATGTTTTAGAAGTAGGAAAAATGGGTAAGTGTGAGGATCTGTTTGTGTCGGAGCATCTCCAAAACACCATGCCTTGTGACTGTTCCTGGTATACAATGGTTACCTATCAAAAGTAGTCCCAAGAAGGGACAATAGGTGCCCAAGGCTCAATGATGTGTATAAGGAGCAAAGGCTGGCCCACCTGATCCAATCCAACCCAAGTAAAAATGATGTTCTGGTTATTATAGAAAGATGCGAGAGCACATACGGCAGCTCAGCCTACAGTGAATAGGGTCACATAGCCACAGACCAGTCAGAGAGCCCATGCTAACCTCTAAAACCTCTAACCGTCTAAAGTGCCTATTCTGGAGGCACTGAGCAAAGGAGGAAGTTGGCCTGGTCTGATGAATGACATTTTCTTTTACACTATGTTGAAGCCCTGGGGAAGTGGGAAAAAAACTTGGGTTGTGGTATTCATGTAAAAATGGTTTGAGGAACATGACAAAGAGTTCAAGGTGTTGGCTTGGCCTTCAAATTTCTCGGGTCTCAACCTGATCGAGCATTTGTAGGACATATTGGGAAAAAGAACCATATCGGGACTTTCTGCTGTTGGCTCAGTGCAAGAACCTACAGCACAAATTCAGAGGTCTAGTGGAGTCCATGCCTCAACAGGTTAGAGCTGCTTTGGCAGCTCAAGGTACTATACAGTATTAGGTAGGCTTACTATTATGTTTTAATGTTTGGGCTGATCTGTGTATATTCTCCAGGAGGTACAAAAATAAACCAGTGCATAAATTTTAATGACAGCAGCATCTGTGCACCTAGACAAATGAAAACAATAAAGAGGTGGGTGTCTATCAGAGTTTGCAACAGACAGACAAATTGCTGAAACAGTGGTATCTTTCAGGAAACATAAAAGTTACAAATCAAAAATGGAGAGAGGTAAATCTAATTAGTACTTAATCTCAACATTCTCCAATCAGCGGCTCATTTCAATCACATTGCAGTATTGATTAACACACACATTAGAGTTACTAATTAATGAAATTGCCATTCTAATAAATCCTTCTGAAAACCCCACCTGGGCTTTACTCGTTGTCTGCCTATAGCGGCTGGAGCCAGCCAATTACTCCGAAATTTATTGGACCCTGCTGCATCTGAAGTGTGATTGGAATAACAACGAATCTCCAAATGGCACATTTCAGCTCCTTCTCCGGCGCGTGGCAAAGTGTGCAGAATGCAGCTCGGAAATTTTGGTGCAAGGAGGCTCCCTGGCAACACAGTGGCTGAAGCCAGAAACAGAGAGAGAGAGGGAGAGGGTTGGGGGGGGCTAAAGAGAAAGAAAGAAAAAAAAGGAGAAAAGGCAAAGCACCGACTAACTGAACCAAAGAAAGTCAATGACAGGAAGACAGACCGATCAAGCAGAGGGATAGCTGGATGATCCAAGGAGAAGGAGCAAAGAAAAAGTGAGAAGAGGGCCGAGGAAAAAAAAAACAAGTGAAAGAGAAACAGACAAAGGGGCGGAGGGTAAAAGAGAAACTGAAAGAGAGAAAAGAGGAAAGAAAAAAGAGAGAGGAGAGAGGAGAAAATGAGAGAATAAATGCAAAGAGAAGGAAACCGAGAAATTGGGGAAGGGAGGGAGGAAGGAAATTGGAGGAAAGAAAGAGAAAAAAGAACAAGGGCCCAAAGAGAGAGAAGCGAGAGAGGGAGAGGGGTGAATGAGTGACACTCTCACTCATATCTCCACTCGAGGGAAATAACCTCTTAATCCAGCATGCACTATTACACTGACAGCACAGCGCTTCCTCCTCCCAGGATATGAAAGTGTGCTCTTGTGAATCAAATATCAGGGAAAGTAACAAAAATAGAGTGATGCAACAATCTGGGAGGGGGGAAATTTACCTAGAGCCCCTCAAACACACACACACACACACACACACACACACACACACACACACAGACAGCTATAACTACAGCTGATGGAGCTCTTAAGTGGAAGTCGCTGGCTCGCCTAAAGCGGCGCTACATGAGTGATTTTAAAGTGATGTGGCACAACTGCTGGAGCAGCTGAGAGGGTGCCTCCCAGCCCACACTGTCTTTAGCCCTCTCCGTCCTTCTCCCTTCTTCAGTGTTTATCTGCGATAGCTGACACAACCCTCTCCACCTTTTGTTTCTCTGTACTGCATTTCTTAACTGCTGCTGGCTCCTCTTGTTATCATCTGAACCAGTGCTGTTTCTCAAAAGACATGCATTGTGTGTGTGCTGTGCGTCTTGTATGTAGGTGGTTGCATACGAGAAGAAATCTCCAGCAGACCAGCAAAACAACGCTTCGTCACTTACTGTGAGAGGAAACTAACTGTTGATCAGATCAGCCTCGTGCAGCACTAAAACAAAAGCCTGTTCGCTCTCTAACGCTGAAACCTCCTTTGATAACAAAGAGACAACTCAAATATGGGATTACATGGATAAGATCCCGGAAGGTTGTTTCCCTGTTTGCAGGGCTTTAAACTCCTCTGTTCTTTCAGATGTTTCCTTTGTGGCCGCATTACAGACATGCCTTTTTAAGAATGCGTAATACATTTAGAATACTCATTATACATTTTGCTGTACATCTCAGGCCGGAGTTAATTAACTGAACGCTGTGCTGGGGCAATGAAGGGAGAAAAAAAAAATCAAAGAAGGCCAGGACTCCCCAAGCTTTCGCACACGGCGCAGAACAACCCGTGAGCAACGGCGCCTTTTCAGCCGAATCCGAGGGTGGTCGCGCTTTTTTTTCCTCCCCTCCGTACCTCCTGTTAAATCGTTCCATGGCAAAAAAGGCTGCCCGGCAAGCAAAAAGCACTGCCTGAGCCGGCCCTTGCACAGTTTGATATTATATTAGCATTACAAAGGTTTTCCCACTGTCTGTGACACAGCCAGCAGAACAGGGAGGGAGAAACGGAGGGGAAAAAAATCACTTTGCTTTTCAGTGCCAGAAAATTGTCGTTTCCATAGGAATTCACGGTCAGGGTTGATGGAGTTGAGGTCAAAGTCAAAAGATGCACAGACTATCTATCGAATTATCTTGTATCTGCACACATAGAGGGGCTCTGCCATAAGCTGTGCTGTTACTCTTCACATCCCTAGTGCAAGAAGGGGCACATCTACCACTGCACAGCTGCCCAGTGCAGAGGCCACTTCATAAAGAACCATAATCTGGAGGGTATGTTTTGCAAAAGTGCAGAAATACTTTCTTCCAGCACATAGTTAGGGAGGGAACACTACTTGGCATGGGTCCGCTAGTCAGAAGAATAGACTTGGCACTTCCACGCGGATCTCTCTCTACTATCGGCTGTTGTCACTAGCCCCTGGTCTCGTGCCAGTCGCCTACTTGGCAGCGCCAGCGTCCCCACAAAGAAGCTGGCAGGTCTGAGGAATAATTCTGATGAAGTGCGATAATGCGGCCTCGCTTTCATTCTGCGATGCAGCGAGGAGACAAAGGCACAGGCTGGCAACACCAACGGAATGAGTCCAGCGCAGGCCATTAAGTCAGCACTGCCGTCCCGGTGCTGAATGCCAGCACCAGTTCCCCGTCTGACAGGTCAAACGGGTGAAAGGGTCCAGCGACAGGGTCTCCAACAAGGAAGACTTAATTTTGGTGGCAGAGGGGCACATCCTTGCAAAAATCTTGCCTCCGTAGGAAGCCATTAGATCCAGAGAATCTAACCGCTAAATAAAAGCCTGCAAGCCTGCTGTCAGCAAAAAGGAAAAGTACAGAGCATCGCTCATACAGATGGAGACAGATCCATACGACGGGAGACATGTGTTGCAAATTAATTATTCTTTTTGAATGTTTTTTTGTTGTTGTTGTTGTTATTTTCATATCACAACAACTGAACTCTCTTTCATTGCACCAACTCATTCTAACACGGGGCTGTTCTTGCAGAACAGACTAGAATAATAACTCAGTTTTGTTTAAAATGACATGCAGAGAACTTACTATATGATTCACTTTAAAGGTGCAATACAACTAGATTATACTGCAGGAGTAAAGACAATGCCGCTAGAATGTAATACATGCTTCGAAGGTTTATGTGTAATTTACACCTGCCGTACATAGCACTAAATTAACTAAAATGGCTCCTTACTCCATATATTGTGCACAATTGTACAATTGTGTTTTCTACACTCACACAGCATACAGTTAGTCTAGTATGAATCCCAAGTGACTATTTGTTGGATATACTACATGCACTGTATTGGTCCAGCAGTGCAGTACATAGGGAATACGAAGCCAATCAAAATTCGATTGCAGTGTGGGACATACAGCACAGTTATAATGCTGATTTATGACACGAAATTGCATTGAGACTGTTTATTGTTCTTCTTATAATGTATTTTATCATATTTATGTTGCCACTGGATACCCAGGCCATGCACTGCAGTAATATCATCATGGGTAAGGGCGTTCTAAGCACTCCATTAATCACTATAACACACTGCCTCATTATGCCTTATTGCTTTATTAAAACAGTCCAGTTTAACAGCATACGCTACAAGTCTAGAACAAGTCCATTTACTAGTCTGTGTGATGCAAATCATAACTGGACAATATATTGTTCTTTCATAGCAAATGAGTGACTCGGCGAATGTTACTGGAATGAGCTGCACTAAGCTAGATGCTGAGCGATATGTGCAAGTCAGCACTAACAGCTAAAGAACTGACCGCATATTTCTTTAGATAGAACACGGCTGACCTGCTAGCGAACTGGCCAAATGGCACCGATGTACAGTCGGATTGAGACCTGAAGAATTTATAGGCCAAGTTAGCACCAGGAACTCTTTGTCATGTTCCTCAAAAAACTCCAGAACAATTTCAAAAGTATCATTCACATAAATGCCAGGACCCGAATTTTCCAAAGCTAAAGTGAAGTGACCATTCTGCCATACACAAACCACAGCACACAGTGTGAACACTACATAATTCACCCTCTGTGTTTAACCCATTATCTAAGAGAAGCAGAGGGCAGCCATGAACACAGCACTCAGGGAGCAGTGTGTGGGGAAGGTACCTTGATAAAGGGAACCTCAGATGTGCCACTAGGAATCTTGGGAATTGAACCAACAACTTTCGGATCACAGGGCGATTGACCTAACCACCAGGCCACCAGCTGCTGAGCCTCTAGTCATATTGCCATCACCGTTTTACTTTCTCCACATAGTGCATCCAAGTGGAGTGCGGTAGGGTGGACCACATTTGGTATGTATTAAACACTGAATAGCGAGATTGGCCCAGGATTTAGAGATGCTCTGGCCCAGTCTAGCAATCACAACTTGTTCCTTCTCAAAATCACTAAGATCCTCATGCATTTTTCACTTTCAACGTGAAAAATTGACCAAGCCATAAAGTTGCCTTGAATATAAACATTTCCTTCTGCCAAATAATTGTAAAATCAGACATCAAGGCAAAAAGAATGTTAAATGCTGTTTTCTATGATCAAACCCTCCCAGAATGAAGTTCTGGCAAATATTACATTTCCACTCAGTACGAGCTTCCAGACCACAGAGTTGCCTGATGTAGCTGACCAAGTGGACCTGCTGCATAGATGCTGCAAGAGTAAACACACACACAGCAAGCGGCCTGGTGTCCATGAAAACCTCAGCCGCTCCTTTTATATTACTCTATTATGTCCGCCGACTTGACAACAAATAGGACTACCTCGGGCTGCATCTAACGACACAGCAGAAGGTGATCGAGGGCCTGCTGACTTTTCATCTTCAAAATTGGGCTAAATTGTCTGCATTTTATTCCGTTTTCTGGGATTTTCACACAGCAATGAATGTTACATTTCTTCGTAATACAGGTGGATCTACATTTTATAACTGCAAATGTATCTGTAAAGGGACATATGCAAATAAAAATAGCGCACGCTAGCATCGGCCAACAATTCCCATAATAACATCCTTTTTTCCAACTAACTTTGCACACCGAGGGCTGTAGGAGTTCACTGGTGCTGATGCTCTGCTCGTGGTTATTCTCCTGAAACATGAAACTACTCGATAAGTGATTCAGAGGGAAAGAATCAGTGAATGATTTGTTCATGCATCTTTGAAAAGAACACCTACTATTACATTATACATAATAACATAGCTGCAAACTGCATCACCAAGGCTGGTATGGGGGAGGGGGGGGGGGGGGGGGGGGGGGGG
>JBBMFX010000030.1:15740049-15750247 GCA_037832545.1 Rhabdalestes septentrionalis | reverse complement strand
CTCTACCTCATCCTCTATACTTCATCCTCCCTACTGCATCCTTATTATCTCATCCTCTCTACCTCATCCTCTCTACCCCATCCCCTCTACCTCATCCTCCCTACTACATCCTCTCTCCCACTCTCATCCCCCTATTACGTGGACCATTGTTCAAATCAAGAGCCTGTACTCAGCTTCTCAGTGGAATCTGCTTTAAGCCAAAACTTGTCAAAAAGGATCTCTTATGGACGTGCCTTTTCGGAATGACTGAAATAAGACACACTGTTCATACTTAAAGGGCAAATGCTAAAAATAGGGGTCGGCCCCAGCTGTTAAGTCTCCCCACGTCCTCAAACACAAAACAATAGATACAATTGCATGACTTTGGATTAGGACTCCACTATATGGACCAAATTTCAGTATTGCAATTATTCTACTATGTACTACATTTCAGTACACTAAAGGGCCCATGTAATCACTTTTCTGAAATGTCAAGAATGTAAGTACGATTAAAGTTTAAAATCTACATTCATGTACACAGTTTTTTTTTTAAACTAAGCTGCTAAAAAAGCCAAACCACCACATATACAAGTATCCAGCCTTTATTCAGCCTATAGCAGTTAAACCCTGCTGCTTTTTGAATGAGCTGCAACACAAAGCAGCAAATCAGAAAGGCGATAATTTATATATCAGTGCTCAAGGCACAGCAATTAATGTAGCCAGTTTACTTATATAGTGTAACAAAGGCTGGAAATGGTCACATAATAATTAACTAAAAATTACTTTTAAAATTGAGGAAGTATTTGCACTTTGTCTGACTGGTTAATTGGCATTAGCTAAAATATCAATGTAGCATCAATGCCTGAATATGTACATTAAGGGAGTTTTAATACTAAGGTGGGGTGGCATCACAGTGATGAGATATATCAATTTATAACTGATCATATTTCATATTTAGAAATTATGATCTTATTTTTGTATAGGTATCCAGCCTCATTTTAAATAAAGGAGATTACTGAGTAAAGCTAGCCGAGCAGCCCGGATCCAAACATCATGGAACTAGATTTATTTCAAATTTCTTCCCCGACAACACCTGTTGCTCACCTCAGATTTCAATCTTTAAGACATTGGCATTATTTACGTTCACAATCCCCACCTCCCCAGCCGACACACACACTTCTCTCTATACTTGACATCGATTGGCTTGTAGAAAGTGTGATGCAGGCATCATGTAATTTCATTCAGCAGGGAAGAAAGATGATATCCCTTTCTTATTCATCGATGCATTGCTTTTTCTAACGTCATCATGAACCTTTACGTACTGCTGCCACATTTTCTTTACATTTGTGTGCTATTGCTCTACCATCCTTTCAAAAGTTCCTTTTTTTTAAATGTTTGCTTTTTCAAGTTTCATCTCACCTCATCTCACATCTGCTACTATGGCTCCCACTTTTCTAGCCAGACAATTTGGAATTGATGTAAAAGACAGAATCATCAAAACAAAGTGTTTTCATGCTGCAAACGAACCAAACTTCAGTTCGGTTTGTTTTGTTCCGAGACCACCATTTTGCTCAGACAACATTTTCAGTTCTTTGGTCCAGGACATGGTCCAAGACATCTTTTACACCTGCTATTTTAGTTTGGACTAAACTGAAAAGACTGAAAGTTTAGGCCATTTGCACCAAAATTATTACTGGCACACTTGTAAAAATAATGAACCCTGAAGATTTGTATTGAATTAATATCTCATCCAAGTTCTGCATAATACTAAAACCTAAATTAGAGAACCTATTCAGGTAAAACTAATCCACATTAAACAGGGATTTAGAGAAACACCCTGACAAAATGTGATACATTGATATAACTTTCTGATTTAACATTTATCATTACCAATACTTTAAAAATCATTACTTAAAAAATTCCTGGAATCTTTATTGAATATGAGAAACTTACCCTTACTGTTACTTAAATGTTTTCCTGGTTCTTCTCCTGCACACTCTTTTGATCAAGGTTAGGTGACTGGGATGACCATTACAAAAGCTTGGATTCACTGGCGTTCATTTAAAATTTGAGCTTTGGATCATTGCCCTGCTGGAGGATCCAACCACAAGTTTAATTATCTTGTCAAGGTCAGCCAGTTTCAGATTTAAATCTTCTGGTTCTTCCGGGAATGCACAACATGAAGTATGTAACAATTCTGCAGGAGAAACAGCCCCAAAAAACATCACAGACGGTCATCCATGTTTAGCGCTCAGAATCAGGGGCTTTTGTCTGTGATATATTAATTTCTAGACCAAACTCCATGAATTCCAATACCACATTCATGGAGTCATTTTTTGCTTTTTTGTTATCATGGTGTTTTACAGTCATTTTGAGTTTTTACATTCTGTTCTTAATACTGTTAGCGATGTCCTGTTTCTCACAGCATCACAGAACTTAAATTTAACTTCACCCCAAAAAGACAGTAGTGCTTTTACTCTGTCGACTTCCCAGAAGTTAGTCTGAAGCACCACTTTTTTTTGGGACGGCCAGTAAAAAATAATGGCCTCTTTCTGAAGCAGTGATGCAGTCAGCTCAGACATCTATCACCACGGGTTCGGCTCAGAGACGGGTCACTTAATTTTTAATGCAAAAACATTTGTTTGTGGTACGGCATGGTTACATCAGTTGGCATGAAGGCGATGCCTGACCTCGAGGTGCTACCATGCTCTGAATTCTGATTTTCTTTCCTTCTCTGACCATCCTGTTGAATGTAGCTACTGACAAAAGACCACTGTGTCCTCCTCCAGGCTGCTTCATGGTGGTTTTTAGTTTTTTCAACTTCTTAACCAATAACAATCACAGAAAATCCATTTTAGGTGGAACAGATATTTATTTTATCTGTTATTTTATCCCTGATTAGTGCAAGTCAGCACATTTATATATTTTAATACCCCAGTGAAACAGGCAATCACTCATGACTGCATCAAATTTCTAAACACGTAGACCAACTTTTTAAATGTGTGTGAAATCAAATTCAAATATGTTGGGGTGCCAATAATGTGATTTTGTTTTAAATCTTAATTTTTCATTAAAGGTGGCTTTACTCTCAGAATGTTTTTTTTTTCAATATAAGCCATTTTAAGAAAGGTTCCAACCCATATGTTTCTTTTTTCTGACTTCAAATTAGTCGGAAAGAACAAAGAAACCGTGGGACACGTTTAAAAAATATCCTCAAAAACTGTGTGAGCGAGTACTTTTGGTTGAACATTTTACACACTGCACTGGATCCAATTAAGCAGGACTAATTATGCTCTCATGATGAAACAAGAAAATGGTCAGTGTTCTGTTAGGTATTAACGATATCTACACTCCACTCAGAAAGCACAACGTGACATAATTTTTCATGATAGATCAAATCAGATTGGCCAGCCCTAATGGCGAGTTACTCCTGTGCACATTAATTAGCAGGACATTGTCGATCTGTTAGATGTGACCAGAATGATGAACAGAGCCACGGAAAATTCTTACAAGACCAAGAAAGCTGTACAGTATGAAGACTGTACAATTATCCTACGGTACGACTTTAAGATTAATATCCATATTCCAAATGTTCAAGAAGATAAGACACAAAATGTATGCAAATAGATCATATATAGTGCATAATTATCGTTCAATGTCACAGAATTAGTGAAATATTAAACAAAAGTGTACCGTTTGGGGAATAGTACTAAGGAATTATTCATATATAAATTGTGTATGAATGTATTTATTCATGTGGATTTTTTTCTTTTGCCCATCCCTTATGCTAAGCTAGTCCTGTGTTTTGTAGAAAAGTCAAATTCATATTTAAATAATCATATTTCAAAAGGAGTGGTCAAACAGTACCTCTAAGGAATTATTCACATTTCAATTGTGTATGAATTTATTTATTTATATAAATATTTTGTAACTTTTTTGCTTCAGCTGCAATAGGTGCACACCACGGTGACCGACCTGTTAACAGTGATATACATGCTGTTTTTGAAGACCACGCTTTCGTCCAGGAGCGATCAAAATGGGAAAGGTGCGCCGAAGGCTTGCAGGGGCTGTGGCGCTAAATTCACGTCAAGGTTTCCAGAAGCCGTGTCAAAGGCACTGAAAGCCACTTCGCCGCTTTCCCGTTGACCTTGTTAGTCATCTTTAAATCATCACCCATTGAGCCCCGGCGTTTTTCCGCCACGGCCTCGCCTCCTTCATCCAGGCTGCAGGGACTTTGATTGACAGGCGCTAACAATCCCGTGCGTCACCGGAGCTATGTAATTCCCCATTTTGGAGAGTGCTTTTAGAGAAAAACACAGAGTAAGGAGAGCAGAGAGAACAAACACACCCAGCAGAGCTGCTCCCTATTCAGCCAGTCATCACCAAAGCTTTATGTGTGTATGTGTGTGTGTGTTGGGGGGGTAGAGAAAGAAAAAAAAAAAAAACACATACACACTCACACAGAGACACACACACTCACTCACTACCTGCTCCCATATGGCAAGCACAACGAACACATCTGCAACGGATTCAGTTAGTTTTCAATTACTGCTGTGTTTTTTAAGAGAGACATAGGACTGTCTCTGGGTCTGAAAATGACAGTGAAGGCAAAAAAAAGGGGGGGGGGATTGGGGGGTGGAGAACGGTCGTCCCAATTACAAGAGGCCACATTAAAATTTCATTACAAAGAAAACGAAATGAGCTGCCACTTCAGTCAATATGTGCAAATGTAAAAAAGAGAGGGAGAGAGAGAGAAAGAGAGAGAGATTGAGAGAGAGAGAGAGAGAGAAAAAGACAGAGAGAGGAAGAGCGAGGAAGACGTTTAGCGCTCTTAAACATGAGGTGAATGCTTCGGCCAGAGCTTGGCGTGTTTCCAAGTGTGCCGCAATGCGCGGTCAGTGCTCCAGCGGAGCGGCTGAGCGCGTTTGGAGCTGGACTAGGGCAGGGACGCTGCCGCATCGAGAGAGGAAAAGCCTCGCTAATTGTGATTCAGCCTCTCCTCTCTCTCCTCCCGCACTACACTCAAGCAGCTGCCTCCATTTATGCAGGGCACATTTCAAATGACAGGAGAGGGGGAGAGGGTGGGAGGGAGGGAGAGAGAGGGAGGGAGAAGGGGAGGGAAAGAGGGAGAAGGGTAGTGGACTTGGCTCAGTGGAGGAAGAAGGGGGAGGGAGACAAAAGGTTGCACAAGGATTGCACAGTAATTCTTAAGACTCAGGACCCTGAATGAAAAACAATAATATCCTGCTATTGGCCAGATGCTCCTTAGAGTTGGCCCGGCCTGATGCGAGTCTATAGGTGCACAAGCACAGCCGTTCTCCTAGCCATTGGCAGGGGCAGGCAACCCGCGCCCCATCCAGCTGCATCTCTCCTGTGCCTTCATCAGAACAACCTACAGATCAAAATGCACAAAAGGGGGCCAACCCATGCAGACATTTAAAAATACCTCATTTAAGGAGCAAAAATGAGTTAATACATCATGGCTTATATATTGGAATAAATAAATATGGTCAATTATAGGTAAGTGTTGTTACAGTGCCCAGCCCTTAGCGGCTCCATTTAGCTTTGCCATAGAGTACATTCAAATCTGGACCAGAAACATGGGACCCTTCTCTTAGAAACACCGTAATGATAATGCACATTTTTCAGAGTCATAGAAATAAAATCTAGTAGATACACTCATTTATTTGCACTATTCATGTGTTAAGCCATTTGATAAACTAATTTATCCTCTTTCAGAGAAGTATTTTGGAAATGTTAAAAGGCCATGCATGGCTTGTTATTATCCAGTTATGTCCATTTGTGTTGTTTGGCCTTCAAAGCAGTGATCATTCTGTCATAGGTGAACACACAGCGTGAGCAGCACAAAACTGTTCTGTGCACTTAACCCATTCACCCAAGTGAAGCAGAGGGCAGGAGTAGTGTGTCGGGCCGGTCCCTTCTGGGTTTCAAACCCACAACCTTCTCATCATATGGTTAAAACCCTAACCAATAATCCACCAGGTAACATGCTTAAGACATGAACAAGGTCGTTTTTCATTTGAGGGAGGGAAGGAGGAGGGGAGGGAAAGTGTGTGTGTGTGTGTGTGTGTGCATATACATATATATACACCCACAATCTGATTGCAATATGATTATGCATCCATGGCTGATAATGGGAAATATTGGTATATCTAAACTTATGTTGGTTTGGGTAATATTGTATCCCAAACATCCATGTATTTAAGTTTTAGGTCCAAAACTAGGTCAAATAAAGTGCACAAAGGGCGAAAGACAATACGCAAGAGCAACAAAACAAGCAGAAAAGACTACATTTACAACAAGTGGCTGACGACAATCATGCTAGTTTGAATCAACACTAGGATGGGTACCGAAACCGAAAGTATCGATAAGCTTTCAAGGTAACAGTTTTTTAGCGGTAGCCTAAATAACTATTAAACATTAAAATGACTTAATGCTATAGTGCTGCATTTTCAAATAATATTAATAAAGATAAATAATAATAAACTAAGAAATTATAAAGCAGAGCTCAACTAAAAGTTAATTTGTAGTGAGTCCTACTTTTTAGTTTTGGGTTAGAATTAGGGTAAAAGTGTTGTTATTCTGTTCTCAATTAGTTTTTAATCAAAAAACACAACGGAAGTACCGATAAGAGTACCGACAAAGTATCGAATCGATAAGCCGCATCGATAGAAGAAGTAATACCGTTAAAAGCTTAACGATACTGTTGTGGCAATTCGCCATTTAGCCAGAGATAATCGCCCAGGTGTCAGAGATTCACGGAAATGAACAGAGTCTCTTTCTTTGCACAAAATAATCTATTCAGAGATTTAATTGCATTCTGACAGAATGGAGAAACAGAAAGTAAAAACAGAACATAGAGACCCTCAGTCACCTACGTCTATCAAAGTCTATTCTGCTCTGACTTAGTAAGATTTTCCCCTAACATTTTATACACAGAATTACATAAGATTCGACCTTGCTTACCGGAGTTACTCTAGTCTAAACATACATTGTTATGAACAAATGGAAGTCATATCCGACCCTCGAAGCGAAGTGTCCCTGAGTCAAACCAAAGTGTTAGAACATCTAATCATCTAAGCACATCTAAACAACATATGTGCTGTTTCTAAACTAATTTCTTACATTTAACTTTAAACCCACATAATAGCATTTTATTTGATTTTAACCTTACCTAAGGATTTATAATTAAGAAATCCCAGTGTAACTACATAATCACAAAACAGTGAATCAAATGGTTACAGAGTAAAAATGAATCATTCGGAGAGAAAGAAAGAAAGAAATGAATCACATAAGAATAAATGCTGATTTTTCCTCATCAATACCCATCCCTAATCAACACAGTATTAAAACAGACACTGTATTCTAGCAAAATGCTAAATGACCTTGTTTATGTCTTAAGCATTTCATACTGACCTTTAAAAAAAATGTGAAACTCCCCTTTAAAAAGGCAACTTTAAAAAGGGCTGTTTTTGTCCAAATGAGGGGCCAGTGGGGTCCTACTGTGAAGGCATTCTGCTCAAACTTCTTCATGCCTCTTGTTTGCTACGTCGGCACATTGAATAGAGGAGGAAAATACAAGTGATGTGTGGGCCCGTGCGAAAGTCTGCATTCTGGAGTGTGAGTCTGTATGTGTGTGTGTACGTGTACGTGTTCGTGTTTGTCGGGCATTGAGGAATCTCTTGGCACCGTCACTGCTGGGTACACCGCAGAGCGGGATCAATGGGATCCTTCTCTTCGCCTACCGTTCACAGCTCCTCTTGTTGTGGAGACCCATGGCAACATGCCATGCTCTTGCGTCTCAAGCGGCTCCAACACATGACATTTGATGACAGTAAACAGTCCATTTATCAAATCAAATAAAGCTAGCTGTACACTATTATCAACTGCACCGAGCAGCAGGCTCGGCTGGCGCATGGGGCCGACACTAGAAAACCTCACTGTGAACCACACGCACGACCTTGTTTACCACATCAAAAAAACTGGGTAGAAAGGCTGAGAAAGAAGTGAGGTCTAGTCCTTATGCGACATTCTATCTTTGAAGCGTGTCACCAGGGATTCTGGGACACGCGGCACAGTCTCAAACAGAGATGTGGTAATGCTGCAATTAATCCGTCACTTGTGGTGCCATTTGCACCAAAACCCTAGCATTGATTTTTATTTATTTATTCATTTTATTCCTTACTTCCTCACAATTATTCATTTGAATTCATAACATCAGCTGTACTTCAGTCAACATGGATAAAAAGCCCTGTCAGAAAAGAGGTTACTGTCCAGGTTAACTGCGGCCCCCCAAGGTACAACATGATCCAATTGTGTACCTCCAATAAGCTTTAAAGGTGCTCTAAGATTGCTTTTGCCCAAGTAAAATATAATAACTGTAAAGGTTAAATCCTAAATTAAATCTTAATTTAAACTCCTCTAAAAAGATGGCTAAAATAACGAGGAGGCAACTCAGGGCAATGTGGAGGCAATGCAATTTCAAAAAGCTGCTGAAAACGCACTTAAAATTTCATTTAAGATAAATCCAGCCTATATAATCAATGGAAATTTGAAACATTTCCATATTTATCACTAAAAAAACCTAAACTTGCATTGTTTTCCAGATGTTTTGTGAAATACCTCACAATATTTCCCGATGTTGTAATAAAAACACATTTTATTTACATTACATTACGGGAATTGTGTTATGTCTTTTTTCTTGTTGGTCAGGTGAGGAGACAGAGATGATTTTCCAGTTGGCTCGAGATAAAGAATTCACTGCTATTTCATATAGCAAACCACAAATAAGTAGCAATATTGATAAGGATCTTTGGGTAGAAATCAAATTTGAAATTAAAACTGAAGCAACACAAGAAAACGGCACTTTCAGGAGGGCACGCGCTAAGAACACATAAAATATAACATTAGATTCTCATTTTTATTTTTGTCATATATAAACTCGTGCAAACCTCACATCTTATTTCAGGGTTTACTGTACATTCATTTTTGTTTACTTTTCTTTGAACAGACTAGTTTACTCTCACTTTTGCACAGTGATTTAGCTTAAAAACAGACATCTGAAAGGTTCAAGACGTTAAGACAATACGTTTGCATCACTTTTACAGTTTCAAGAATCAAGACCCCTTCCTTA
Organism: Rhabdalestes septentrionalis; assembly: GCA_037832545.1. Classification (NCBI taxonomy): domain Eukaryota; kingdom Metazoa; phylum Chordata; class Actinopteri; order Characiformes; family Alestidae; genus Rhabdalestes; species Rhabdalestes septentrionalis. The sequence continues at coordinate 15,741,114 of JBBMFX010000030.1, read as the reverse complement.
GTCTGGAAACATGTCATCAGATCTAAAATGGACAGAAGCCTCTAAATGACACAGATGGATGTCTCCAGCACCCTCAGGTCTTTAATTTCCTCTGCATTCACCATCCAGCACCGGTGCAGAAGGGTACGAAGAGACAAGAGTGGGAGCCACCATCCCCCCCATCCCCCAACCAGGAGCAGCAATGGTAATTACACACCCACAGCACACATCTCCCAGTACTGAGCTGGAGAGGAACCAAAAAGCCGCTTCACCCAGAACAACTCCTCTGATTTTGTGAAACTGCGGACTTGCCAAACATAGGAAGGATCCATGCAGAGGTCATCAGGATTGTAGTCAGTTGATGACGTCACAAGAATATTCATGAAATATACTATTTTCCTTCTGACAATAACTTTTAAATACTGCACACTGACACAGAAATGATATGCTCACAAACATTCAGTCGTGTCTCTCACGTGTACTAGAGGAGACGGTTCTTTGTTGTTTACACATCGTCATCCTTTCTCATCAGCAGAAATATAAAGATCTGAGACCTGACATCAGGTAAAATAACTAATTAACATTTTTTTCTTTTGTCCTGGGCTTGAGCAATGCTTCTACATTGCTTTAGAAAACAACTCATTCAGCTGGCTTTACACCAAGGACACATCTTGATGATAGTGTAACTTCATGGATTCTTTCTAACCTCTAGACCGCAAACTGAGACACGCTTACAAGATCGCAACTATACCGCCGCCTCTAGCATTGCCTTTGATATTCTTTTGCCTCTGCACATCTGCTGATGTGATTATTTTTTATATATGCTTCAAATAGCAAACCCACATAGTCTGATGTGTACACAACCAACCGGCTCATTGACTTCTGTAAGAGTGTTCAGTCTTAGTGGACTACGCTTAGTTTCTGCTATCCAACAAATGAGTGTGTATGCATATACACTATATTACCAAAAGTTTTCGCTCACCCATTCAAATGATCAGAATCAGGTGTGTATTAGGGCTGTGCAATTAATTGCAATCGCAAAAAAATCGCGATTTAAGCACATGCAATTTCTAAACCGCATAAGGC
>JBBMFX010000030.1:15707812-15721674 GCA_037832545.1 Rhabdalestes septentrionalis | reverse complement strand
AGAGAGAGAGAGAGAGGAGAGAGAGACAGAGAGAAAGAGAGAGAGAGAGAGAGAGAGAAAGAGAGAGAGAGAGAGAGAGAGAGAGGAGAGAGAGAGAAAGAGAGACAGAGAGAGAGAGAAAGAGACTGCCCCATTGATGGACTTGTGAGTCAGTCAGTGAGCGAAACAGATTGGGAGTGATATAATACTTGAGGCTGAAAATGTGTGATAGCTGAGAACGGAATTCGGCTGAGCCGAGCCGTCCTACAACGTTTAGCCTTAAGGCCAAAAACCGCTCTGCCACCACAGATGAATATCAGCCTTATTGTCAGCACATCAGCTCAATTTGCCTGCGTTTTCCTCTTATCTCTGGAAGCTCCAACTCAAGGCTTTCAGTATGGTTATTATACGAGAAGAGGGGGGGAGGTTAAACACTGTCTTTATCCTTTTCAAATGCTCAAAGCACTGGGGAGAAGAACAACCAGACTGTCCTGTAGTGATGGAGCTACAGTCCCTCGCATCTCCCCCAGATTTTCAAAGGCAAGAAAATCTTAAAGAAGATACAACCTGACCCCTTCCTTATTTACACTGAGTGACATCTACTTCCATGAATGACTTTGTAGCTGTCTACCCAGAGAAACCACTTGATCATCAACAATGACAGTTCCGAAGCTTCTCATTAAAGGAGCACACAAGTGCTCCCATGATAACAAACGGGTCCTGGGGAAGATTCTCCAGGACTCCTTCATGCTGGCATTCCTACCCATTTCCCTGAGGGGTGGGCATTATTCAACACGCTGCATTATTTTATTTCATGAAACCAAAAGTAGCCCAAAGCATCTAAAAAGCAGTCTCTACCAATTGAAACTGCAGCCAAAATTGTCTGAACACCCCGCCACCACCACCTCTACAACCAACCCTCATCCTGCAGCCCATCATCCCATCTTTCTGTGGCTGCCCACCCCCCCCCAAAAAAAAACATTAAAAAAAACATTTATTCAAGGGAACGTGCTGTTCAAGAGAGAGAAAAAGCTGCATCTCCAGCCTTGTCTCATCTCATCAACGCCAACAGGACGTATTATCCTTACCTCCAGCACACGTTGAGCACACATTGAGTTTTTTTTTCCTCCTCGACGCCTCCTTTGCCACATGCAAAAAAAGGACCTGGACCTTTGGACAATTTGGCCCCCTTTTCAACGCAGGCACTTCTCCATGTTTCTCCTCCCTCCTCAGCTTCTTCTTGCTCTTCCTCCTCCTCCTCTGAGCCTGGGCCTCTGTTAGCAGGTGGAAGCGCCTCGCAGTGATGGAGCCAGCCTGCTTCTCTTCCCCCTAGAGCTCCATTTTAAATGACAGCACCAGTCGTACTCCACCATGTCTCGCAATGGCACTGAGAGCCTGCGTCTGTGCTCCAAACTCCTGCAGCGTGCAGCTCCCCTCCCTCCACTACCAGGTGCTGGATGGTGCCATTGTTGAGGCGTTATCTTTTTCTCTCCCTCTTCTTTTGCAGCTGGACCTCTCTCTCCCTGTCTCCCTCTCCCTCTTGCTCGTGCCCCCTCCCACCTTGCTCGTAGGGTGCAGTCTCGTTAACTTGCTCCCCTCTCCTCCTCTTTTTCCCCCTATCCGACCCTATGAAAGAGCTCGTACGCTCTGTTTTTTTACACCACCCGTATTCTGTGAAAACCCCGCCCGTGTGTGCTGTGATTGGCCAGCTGGCAGGTTAGGCCCAACCCTTTTGTGCACACCTACGGACGCATTTTATTTCACACCTGTTTTCAGGACGGCCCCTCCTCCTGCAGGACATTTGATAACAATTCCCCGGCTCTAGGCTCAGTTGGTGGGATAAAGTAGGGGGTGTGGCCTGTCTGAATGTGTGCGGGCGTGCGTGTGTATGTGCGTGTGTGTGTGTGTGTACGCTACAGAATACGAGAGCTCGTGAGTAGCAGCTAATCACAGTCTGTGGGCGGGGCGTGACGGAATACGGGTAGAATTAGTAAAACATCGTAGGGCATGTGAAGTAATAATAGTGTACACTATATGGCCAAAAGTGATGGGACGCCTGCCCATTCCACGCATAGTGACTTTGATGACATTGCATTTAAATACACAGACTTTAATATGAAGCTGCCCCCCTTTTAGCAGCTATAACAGCTTCCACATATCTCTGAAGGCTTTCCACAACATGTTTCAAGGGTATCCACAAGAATGTGATACATACATACACTGCTCACAAAAATCAAAGGACCAAAAATATAACATATCCTAGAGCTGAAAAAATTAAATAATCTTATTAAATAATTTGTTCTTTACATAGTTGAATGGGCTGACAACAAATTTATCAATGGAAATCAAATTGATCAACCCATGGATTCACACTTAAAATGAAAGTGGAAAAACATACTACAGACAACAAGTCAAAATGAGGCTCAGTAGTGAGTGTGGCCATGTACCTGTATGACCTCCCTACAACGCCTGGGCATTCTCCTGATGCGGTGGTGGATGGTCTCCTGAGGGATCACCTCCCAGACCTGAACTAAAACATCCACCAGCTCCTAGACAGTAGGTGGTGCAACAAGGCATTGGTGGATGGAGCGAGACATGATGTCCCAGATGTGGTCATTTGGATCTAGGTCTGGGGAACTAGTGAGCCAGTCCATAGCATCAATGCTTTCGTCTTGCAGGAACTGCTGACACACTCCAACCACATGAGGTCTAGTATTTTCTTACATTAGGAGGAACGCAAGGCCACCTGCACCAGCATAAGCTCTCACAAAGGGGTCTGAGGATCTTGATACCTAAAGGCAGTCTGGCTACCTCTGGCGAGCAAATGGAGGGCTGTGCAGCCCCCCAAAGAAATACCACCCCACACCATTACTGACCTACTCCCAAACCAGTCATGCTGGAGGATGTTGCAGGACGCAGAACATTCTCCATGGCATCTCCAGACTCTGTGTTCTCTGTGTCTCTGACAAATGCCAAACGTCTGTACGGTGTTGGGCTGTGAGCACAACCCCCACCTGTGGATATCAGGCCGTTTGAGCAGACACTTGCACATTTGTGGCCGGCTGGAGGTGATTTTGCAGGGCTCTGGCAGTGCTCCTCCAGTTCCTCCTTGCACAAAAGCAAAGGTAACGGTCCTGCTGCAGGGTTGTTGCCCTCCTATTGCCTCCTCTACATCTGGTAGCATCTCCATACTCTGGACACTATGCTGACAGACACAGCAAACTGTCTTGCTACAGCTCACATTGGTGTGCCATCCTGGATGAGCTGCTCTACCTGAGCCACTTGTGTGGGTTGTAGATTCCTTCTCATGCTTTCACTAGAGTGAAAGCCCAGTCTGCATTCAAAAATTACCAAAACATCAGCCAGAAAGCATAGGAACTGAGACGTCTATGGTCAGCACCTTCAGAAGCACCCCTTTATTGGGGATATCTTGCTAATTGCCTATAATTTCCACCTGTTGTCTATTCCATTTGCACAACAGCATGAGCAATTGATTGCCAATCAGTGTTCTTTCTTAAGTGGACAGTTTGATTTCACAGTGTGATTGACATGGAGTTGGTGGGGTGGAGGTCTGTGGGCCATGAGGTCCTGGGTTCGTATCCTACCCCCAGCACCACCACTGGGTCCCTGAGCAAGACCATTAACCCCAAGTTGCTCCAGGGAGACTGTCCCCTGTAGTTAGGGAATGGAAGTCGCTTTTGATAAAAGGCGTCTGCCGTAAATGTTGCATTGTGTTGTTTACATGTTTCTTTCCATTTTTGAGCGATGTATTTTTATAGATGCACTTATAATTAAAATGATAAACCCCTACACACCCCAAACTGTGAAACATGAGCAAAATGTAGCCATGCATGTAGAAAGCAGAGAAAGTTCTCGGAAGGCTTTCCACATGATTTTGAAGTTTCTGTGGGAATTTGTGCCCATTCATTCTGTAGAGCCTTTATGAGGTCAGGAACTGATTTCGGACGAGATGGCCTGGCTCACAATCTCCGTTCCAGTTTATCCCAAAGGATGTGATTGAGGTCACAGCTCTGTGTGGTTCAGTCAAGTTCTTCCACTTATCCTTCTGACCGAAATCCTTTAGAGACCCTGACAAGGTGGCCTGTGCTGTTTATTTTGACTGGAATCAGACCCTAATCCTTTATTTAGCGTTATGTATAGTAACAGAACAAACTTAAAAAGGGACTTTTTTTGGTAAACACCAGAACCAAGGACCAAACACGAAGGACCTTTACCCATCTCTGTTTATGTTTAGCGTAATGACCATGACTTCTGACCATCTATAAAATTACATTTCATTTTTGTTCCCAAGATGACGTTACAAATAAAATGTTTATTTCATTGTAAAGATAAAAGCGCTATGGACAAGTCTCACCACGGTTTTGTGGGCAAACAGAGCCACTAAATAAGTTATGAAACCTGATATACATGTACCACAATAAGACATATATGGTATTACATATACATCTGTTGCCTAAGCCTGTAAAGCTAAACTTAAATCAAAGTCCGCTATTCAGATACGTTACTGCAGTCTAAGTACACCTAAACAAATGTGATTTGTTTAAAATCAAAGAACTAATTTCAAAATGTTACCAAACTGCAGCCCTCACAGGTTAGATAAGGGACACATGTGTTGTCATCCATCAGTTTCATTATGATATGATTTTCAACAAAACCCACAATGTTGATGTCACATCCATATGAAACAGTTCAATATTCATTGCTACTAACATTGTCACATTCAGCACACACACACACTGCAACATCTAACTTTAAATCACATTCAGCCTTAACTCATCAACCTCTAATATTTATATTTTTCAGAAAATACACACCATTTTAAAACCTGGTGAAAACTGTTTTAATTAGAGATTTTAATTAAAGATCTAACTGTACTCTTGGTGAAGATGTAGAAACAAGACTGCGGAAAAAAATAACTCTTTGTAGTTCATTAGTGTAATCTCATATTGAGAATACCAGACAAATCTACCTTTAAATTCAAATTAGTCAAAAAAAAACATATGCGTTTCTTGTTTAAGACAAAAAAAAAATGTTTAATAGTAAAATCACATAAGTAACATATCTTAATGCCTGGCACTAGAAGGGGTTCTTATGAACAGCACTAAACAAAACTGAAGCATGTTCCCACTTTGCATTTCAGTCATTTAGGCTGAAATCAGTCATTTAAGCGGACTGCGTGTTTCACTGGGGTATAAATACGAGGTGAAACCAAAGTCAAATATCCAAGATCACAGAATGCAATAATGATCAGAGACCAAAGTAGATTGTTTGTGTTCACATATTAAGCAATAACAATGAAATTAAACAGTAATCTGTGGGGTGAGCTGAAGATAACAATCCAAAAGAGAAGATCTAGGACCCAAGATTTTCTGGAGATAATGTATAGAGGGCTGGTCTCAGAATCTGTATTCTCATCAAGCATTACAGGAGTAGACTAATTGCTGTTATGATGGCAAATCCTTTGACACATAAGGTAGTTTAAAGGTGATAGTTTTTTTCTTTAACTTCATTTACTTCAGTTAGACAGTCGATTGTTTCTCATATTTTCAGGGTGAGACTGAGGCAATTATCATAGGTGCAAACAGTTCCCATTTAATTTCTATGACATGATTATCTTTATATTTAATATCTTTACTTATAACTTGCACAGGGCGCATTTTGTGCAATGTTTTATATGAAAGATGAGTTATTGTTATTCTTTCTCTCATTATTATTACTGACATCTAATTTATGTAGGACGAAATCATTAATAAAGAGTTTTTAATTTAACAAAATCTTTATCCTCTTCTTAACCTAAAGGTTTTAGCGAGAAAATTCAAATTTCACAGTAAGACAAATTCATGGGCAGCGTACAACACAAATGCACTTTCTTTTTCTTTCTTTCTTTTTTCTTCCTAAAAGTGGCCAGTATGGGATCAAGAAGGTAATTCACTTGAAGTGTATAACTACTTTCCAGAGTGGATCCAGGAAGCTCTCGATTAACTAGAGCAAAGATTGTGTGTGTGTGCTTACATTGCGGCGATTTGTAACTGAAGGTAAAGTAATGCTCTTCATTTACTGATGAGATTGTACTGATTTTAAGTTTGTATAAATGTTTCAGACCCGTTTAAATTCAATTCTCATCTGCTCCAGAGATAACAACTGTGAACAAGGAAACAGTCATTATCAAAGAGAAGATCGACAACAAGGAATAAACCAGAGTAGATATTAATTCATGTGAAAAATTTTATGTGTTTTAATATTTTGTTATTGAAAGTTCAGAGTTTAAAAAATTCCAATGACCTCTGGTCCCTAGAAGTCGTCTCTCAACAGATGAAAGTCACCAGTGACAATATACCTGTCATCGTATTAAAATGAAAAGAAAAGGAAAAAAATGTCTTTAGTTAATTATCATAATCTCATACTGAGAATATGAGTAATTTAAAATAGACTCTGATCGTGTATTTCACTGGGGTATACATACAAGGTGAAAAACCCAAAGTCAAAAACCCAAAATTACAAAATACAATAACAATCTGAGTACACTGTATAGTATTTATGTTCACATATTAAGCTATAACCAAAAAATAAATAGCGACCTAATGGGTGAACTAAAGGTAACAGGTTCAAAAGGGAGGATTTAGGTCCCCAGAGCTTCTGGTGATTATGGAATGAAGGGGGGTCTGAGAATGGTTAATCTGTATTCTCATCAAGCCTTATAGGAGCAGACTCATTGCTTTTATGATGTCAAATCATTTGACACATAGTCGTGTTTAAAAATGAGGGCTTCAAAACATGTTAATGAATTTCTTTGCACAAAATCACACTTACATGAACAGATCTCACCTGCTATATGCTTGACAGTTTCAGTCCCTTTCAAAACGAACCGTTTAAGGTCGCTGTCACTTTTATGCAAATAAGCAGTTACTGGCCACGCCCCACCCATGCTAAGGCTGCACGTATAACACGTGAATATTACAAAAAAAGGCATTATCCAGCACTGTATGTTGGATTCCAATTCAGACCCAGAGCAAGATGAACACAACACTTAATGTGTGACTTGCCTTTGCCTGTAGCCATAGAGTGCCTTATGCATGCTTGTGAAATCTCCTTATCCTGACATCAGGATATAGGAGCCGCCCAAACGGCTCACAGAAACATTCCTGACACCAAAACGTTTCCATTGACTCACAGAAAATGGATGGATGGTTAATGCGCTTGGAGTGTCTAAAGGAGCAGTAGAGACCCAAATGGAAATACAATAATATTTCCTTACTAAGAATATGAGAAAAATCTATCTTTTAATTCAAATTAATTTTGTATTTTATTGGTTTAAGTTTGACACTCTGACTGCATGTTTAAAAATTGACAATTAATTTTGGTCCCTAGAAAACATCACAAGTGACAACAGATTTGTCTTAGTGTCAAAATGACATTTTCAACGTAGGAGACGCAGTTAAAAAGTTGTCTACACTAAAAGAATTACCCAATGCCCTGCTGGGTTTTTTTTTTCTACAGCATTAATTGGCTTAGAACAATAGTAACTTAATCATCATGTATTTACAGCCGTATTACCTCATCCTGGTCCTAGAGGCACATCTCTCTGCACATTTTAGGGTTTCCTCTACAAATATTCCTCAGTAAGAGGTTGTTAAACAGCTGATGAGAAGCATCAGGTAGTTTGGGAGCATGGAAAACTCGAAAACCAGGGCCTGGGTCTAGCCTGAGTGTGATCACATTCATAACTAACAAAGGTCTTGCTATTAAGCAGTCAGCCAAGATACGACAGAAATTACAAACTGCAATAATCTGAAGCTATGTTGCTCTTAGAGAGAATAGAAAGCACAGGATTCTCATTGTAGTTGGGTTTGAATGAATTGGACTCAGTGCTCAATCATGCTGGCCTTCGGCTCTCATCTCATCTATCCAACTCTTTCAAGGTCTGTCTCTTTTTGTATGAGCTTGCATCAGACACTGAGGCTCAACAATGTATAGTAGAGTTGTGCAACAACTAGAGTGAATTCTAGTGTTACTTTCATGTATCCGTACGTATGATGGATAAAATAATTGTTATTAAAGTGGCCTTTTGTGTTACGCTTGAACACACCATGGCAAACAAACAGTGTGAAAAATGCCATGTTCTTTCTCTGCATTTAACCCATTCACCCAGTGAAGCGGTGGGGGTCAGGGATGCAGTGTCCGGGAGCAGTGTGTGGGTTCCTTGCTCAAGGGTACCTCAGTGACCAGTGCCGTATCTACCATTGAGGACGCCGAGGTCATGTCCTCTGCATTTTTGCCCGAAATGTCTAATTAGTCAAAGTTGAAAACCAGCAGTGATGTTCAATGCCAAACACAGAACTCCGGTCCGAATCCATATGTCGTCTGTATTTTCTCCCAATTAAATTCACATTCTCCGTCTAATCTCGATTGAAATCTCCGCCTACAGATTCAGAGAGTCGGGAAGGCTGGCAGACTGATTGAATGTTTTTTCATATGAGCTAATTCATCGTAGTATGGTCTTTAGCGAAATGCAGACATGAAGAATAACTTGCATCAAACTAAATTAAGAGAAGGTGAGCCTGTGTGTGTCAGTAGAATTGTGAAAATAAATGTGTCTTCCCAATCTATGGTATTTTTTTGTATTTATTTGTGTGTTTGTGTTCCTGGCTATGGCCCTGTCAGTGACGCCTCTGGCAGTCCTGGGATTCAAACCCATGACCTTCTGATCACAGGAGCAACTCTCTAACCACCAGTTTTCACTGGTAATTGCGGAATCTCATGTGTTGGAACATAAACAGAATCGCCACATTATCTAAGTCCAGCATGCTTTATATTACTCCAGCTGGCACCATGCACTGGGCCCATGTGTGGGACTATTTGGCCTCGAAAACCTATTTCAGATCGCTATACCAAAGAGATCTTATCCTTACATCGCTTCTAAACGTGGTGGTAGGAGCTTAGTGGGTAAGACATTTCCTCGTGAACCCGATGACCCGAATTCACAGGTTGGTACCACACATTCTACCGTTGTGTCCTTGAGCATGACACTTAACACTCAGTGTTTAACTTGACAGTATTTATTAGGTACTTTTCCCTCAAAATTCATCTTTATTTTACAGAGTCCCTCAAGGCTTCCCTCTAGGCCCAGTCTCATTTACATTTTATTCACTACTTTTCAGAATTTGTAGTATTTCTTGACCCTTTGAGAGAAGTCAAAGTATACCAGGAATGTAATGACACCTCCAATAACTAGTAAACGTATTGGTAACAATCACATCAATGAACAAACTTACTGACCCAGGCTTTTTAGCTTCTTTTTTCTGTATGAGTGACATGTTTTTTGTGTTCCAACCCTCACCCTTAGACTTCAAATAATCGCATCTAATTGCATTTCAGGAGAGTTTATTTCTTATGGAAGAGTATTGATGGATTTTTTTTTACCTTCTCATTCCCTATGAAATCACTTTTATTTGACAGATTGAATGTACACCATCTTATTGTCCACCCGAGGTTAAATCTCTCCATTAGCTGCCTGTTAAATGTCTTACCAAACCTTTATTGCTTTTTTCCGGTCAGGAAAAAATCTAATCACCTTTGAATCTCCTTTCTCTTATTACATCGGCGTTAAAGTAAGTACATTTTAAACGCATCAACTCAACGCAAGTTATTACATTAATTTTACATTATTGGATGAAATACAGTACCTTCTTAATATCAAATACTTGTTATGCAAAATGGTAAAGTATCAGTGCAGTGCTAATTTGCTGCTATCTATGATTCCTGATTTAAAGTATCTCTTAATTAGACTCAGTATAAGGTATAATTAGTTACAGGTTAGCATGGTGAAAAAGACAAATTGCCATGGGTCAAAAATCACAGTGATACACTTAATGTGAGCTCCTCACATGTAATCCATTAACGAAGATAGCTCTGAAATGATATGGATCCATGTCAGTTTAATTAGCACACACAAATGCAGTAAGCCCAGTTAAATGGCTACTTCAACTAAACTGCAAGAACAGTTGGCGTGCCAGTTCTGGAGGGTCTGCGATCGACTTCGCCTCACATGCCCGGCTGTGTTTTGTAACTTCAGGGCAGAGTTTTATCTGCGTGTGCATATTCATATCCGTTTGACCGGAAGCGCCGACACTGTACACACGGATTACACACACAAATTTACCCTCCTACACAAAGCGCTGGGAATAACTACATCTTCTCACAGGCTAGGATGCATATTCATTACGCGCATTCACACCCGCACGCACGCACACGCGAACGCACACATGCGCACAACGCCACTGGCGCTCTATTGTATTGAAATGAGGTTGCGCTGCTTGCCTGATGCTTAGCGTTAACCTTTGACAGTGCTTACTCTGCTTATTTCTAGTGTGATGAAAAGGATGACTCAGGGCTGTTGTCAATACAGCATTCAACACTGTGCAGTCCTACAAATTTCAGGGTTTACAAACTTCACCTGGCCACTCGCTAGACTTTTAGGAGGGGGGTTTAATTGCACATAATCCTAGCCACATTCAGCCTGGTCATACTGTCTGTATTTCTTTTAAGATCAGCACTTCATCTGCATCAATGCTAGCGCTCCTGCTGCCCTGGCACACCCCACCCCCTGCGCACGCACACATACACATACACACACACACACACACACACACACACACTTGGCCTTATTAGAGTCTTTTGTGTGATTTCCTGCCTACGTCGAAGCATTATCCGAGCAAACAGTGAAAGATGGTCCTCATTATGTTGTGAACTCCTGAAGCCACACAGACACGTATCACGGTGGACGTGGACATCTGTGGCTGGTACAGTTCATTTACCCTTCCATCACAAACCAGCGAAACTGGCAAATGTTGCCTCGCACAAACGGCTTAATCACCAGGCAGTGCTCGCTGGCAAGCGGGGCACGGTAATTACGAAAAAGGTCTCACTTCTTTTAGCTCGTAACGCCGCACATGATATAACAAGTCTTGAGGGACTGAAGACGAGCACAGTCGTCTAAGAAAGTGCGATAAACAGGTGACAACGTTAGGGTGAACCCACCTGGCTGTGCAGAATAAATGTTCCGTGGTTCAGTGACGGAAACAAGCTTCCATATGGAGGTTCCATACTGACTCACTACCCATAGTTAGCTAACCATTCCACCTTCAAGTTTCCAAAGGCCATCAAAAGAACCTTTCGGGAAATAAAAACAACTGAGCATAAAAACAAGCAACAAAGCCATAGCTAAGTGGGTTGGTCTCATTGAAGAGTTGAAGCAAATCATATTAAACATCAGGGCTGGACATAATCTGAAGCATACAAACCCTTCCTGACTCAGCCGAGGCTCAGGTACTTCAGTGCCATCTATTGCAATACCCCTCCTTTCAGGTCTTCCCTTAGACGTCAGGTCTCTTATGTGGAACAGCCAGAACGCTGCAGCTCTTCTGGCCTATAACCTCCCAAAGTTCTCCCACATGAAAGCCAAATACAAATTCTGCTTCTTTCAGTTTTGGCCCGGTGGTTAGGGAGTTGCCCCTGTAATCAGATGGTTGTGAGTTTCAAACCCAGGACCGCCAGTGGCACCACTGAGGTACCCTTGAGAAATGTATTTTCTCCACACAGGTGCTGTATCACTGGCTGCCCACTGCTTTGGCGAGTGAGTCAAACACAGAGAAAGATTCACATTGTTCAGATTATGTACTGTGCTGTGCTGTGCACACCGGCACACTAGCTTAGGTCTCCGACTTCTTGAAAGGTTCTTACTTACAGTCTAATCACACCATCGAGCCTAGGCCTCACTTCCCCAGGAATTGTGCCCTGCATGCTTACAGCACCAATCATGTTGATCACTGTCATTTGGAAGTGCTTTACATTTTACCGTTTGATTAAATAACTAATAATGAAACAATTGATGTAAAACAAACGTTTATACCCAGCATCTGCAGATTTTTTAAATTGAATTTACTTTATATTTTATACAGTTCTTGTCTGTGTGTCTCCGTGTCTGTGCTGTCATAACACAGGCAATTTTTTCCAGGATCAATCATTCTTTCAGACTCAGATTCTGAAATACAAAACGTAAATATATTTATTGTGATTATTCAGACACTCAGCTATTCAGATGAAAAAAGACTGCATGCTGAATTGCTGAATGTAAACATATACTGCTACATATTGCCATTGCAAAATGCTTTGCAGTATAATAAAAAAAACATTGCTGAATCAACAGCATGAGATGGTTGAAGAATGGTTGGCATGTGGTTATTATTCACCATCTTTCTTTGTTCTTATTATCATTACTGTCATTATTAAATTATCACTATTCACACTTCTTCATTCTTTCTTTTTTATTAGCATTTTTTTATAAGGAAGAAATGCATCAAAACACCCCAAGATATGCACATCTGTGGAGTGTGAACTGTGATTAGCTGAGATGCTCATCACAGCCTTCTGTGATATCAGTGCTGTAAAGGCCAGTCTCATAATAATTATTAGCCAGTGATATATTATGCAGCCCCATATGCTCCCCTTAGAGAGCTGCCTATAATGGTAAACCCTTTAACCAAGGCAAACAAGACAATAAGGTAAAAAAAAAACAATGGATATTTATAATAGCTCAAATCTACTATCAGTAAAATTCTATCAACATTTACCATTTCGTAAAAAAATGTTGAAACTCATGGACATGTGGACAAATGGCTTATTTTTGAGATGAGCTGAAACCAGGCTAAGAGCCAAAACATTCAGAACAATACACATATAACTGTAAACCTGTCCTTAATTTAACAGCTTTAAAAATCAATCAAAATGTCAAAAATATTGGATTGTAAAGCTCACATGCACCACCTCCTTCAAGAAGCATTGCCATACACTATGAATTTAAAACTTCTAAAATAGAAGATATGGAGACATCAGCACCTTGCCTGAACATTTTAGTGGTTTTCTGCTCTTTAACTCAGAAGATGTTACATGTTAAAAGGTAGACATAGCTGGTTGTCTGGTGGTTAAGGGCCCCTATGGTAGGAAGGTCTTGGGAGCAAATCCTAGGACTGCCAGTGACACCACCGGCCTGGTAATGAGAAGGTTCTGGGTTCGATTCCCAGCCAGGATGACCATGGGTCCTTTCTATGTGGAGTTCATATGTTCTTGTGTCTCTGGGGATATTACAAGGTGCACTGGTTTCCTACTGTCCAAAGACACATCCTGGCTCAGATAATGGATAGATTGGCGAGTTTTTCTATTTTAAGCTAAATTACACAGAAGGACGATTTGGCCACTGAAAAGTTTGCACTAGTGTCTTTTACAGGGTAATTCAGTAATACTAATGAGCAGTGAGATTACTTTTTTCAGATAGAACTGTATTTATGAAATGTGTTCAATTTTAAGCAAATTAATTAAGCAATTAAATGAAATTAGCTTGTAATTGGGCAGTGGGTAGACCTGCTCAAGGGCGTAGATTTGCTCTGGACATTGGTGGGGACCAGGTGGGGACCAGGTGGGGACCATTCAACATTCTTCACTGTCAAATTAAAATGGGAAATTTGCTTATATGCACATTGGCTTGTAATATATGGCAACTACTTGGCAAGAAAACAATGGGTTAAACGTTTTGGTCCAGTGAAATCTCACTTGTTCAAGGTAAAATAGCACGTGTAGAACTAGGATCACTTCTTACTTGTTTGGACAAAACATTCCTCACTGTCAAATTCATATTGGACATTTGTTCATATGCGCATTGTTTTGCAATAAATGGCCATTTCTAGCTGGAAATGAATGGGTTAAATGCTCTGGCCCACTGAAATCTCACTTGTTCAAGATAAAATAGGATGTGTAGAACTAGGATCACTTGTTACTTGTTTGGACCAAAGCATTCTTCACTGATGGAT
>JBBMFX010000030.1:15675837-15695681 GCA_037832545.1 Rhabdalestes septentrionalis | reverse complement strand
TGTCTCACTGGACAAATGATGTTCTGAAGCTCACTCTTAAAGCTAGGTTTCTCAAGATATTCTATTAGATCCCAAGTATTAGATCCCAAGTCCATTTTAATTTGAGCAATATTAATTCTAGTATAAAAACACATAAGTTACAGAGTCACTCGGTTGCCACAGTTACCAAAAATCACACTAATTTATGAAGCTGAAGTTTTATTTTTGTTTCCACCTTAAATGGAATTTAATTTACTGTTCTGCTTTAAATAGTGCAAACTGCGGCGCCATGTATGGTGGACCAGAAAAAATTCCAACAAGACAGTGGTGACAAACCTGAAGCACTGCATTAGTGATGGAACTGAAAGTTATGATGGAAAGTGCAGCTGTGTAAAACAGTAAAAAATGAAACATTTTAATTTTAAAACTAAAACTAAAAGAAAATGGCCACAATAAATTGGAGGTAAAAACAAAAATGTACAAATAATTTCGTTAAAAAATTTTGTCTGTTGGGGTTAGTGTTACACTGAATTTTTCATGCTAAAATGGAAATGTGTAACAGTCCCAAATATTTCTGATAATAATTCAATTTACTGATAATACGGCTTTGGAAAAACCATGATAGTTAGAATCTACCATTTATGGGCATTGAATATAATTGGCATGATTTTTAAATGAACAGCAAACTCATCCAGTTAACTTTGGATCATTGAGAGTCAGAACTTGTTCACTAATGAAAGGAGTCATTTTTATTTATTTATTTACCCCTAATGCCTGTATCATGTCAAGGGGAAAAAAGCCCTCATATAAATCCTGTCAATCATATTGGTGCTAGTTATTACAAAGGAACATTAAAACGTCCCTGTCGTAAACCAGACAAGCCCCTGATTGAAACTTACTGGTGGGAATCATAGTTGGGCTCCAGAGTAGGAACACAACCTGCTCGCCCAAAATAAAAACTGGCATGCTCTTATTGGGTGATGGTGACTTAGTAGGTAGGATACTTGGCTCTGGAACGAGAGGTCATGGGTTCGAATCCTACCTTAAACATACCCCTAACACTAGGATGCTCCAGGGAGACGGCATCCTGTAGTTAGGGAATAGAAGTCTTTTTGGATAAAAGTGTCCTCTAAATGCTACATAACATGGAAAAAATACCATACTGATTTTACGACTACATAACGTGAGATATGCCATATACCATATATACACTAGTGAATCCTTGATGTGACATTACTAAAGAAATTTAATCATGGCAAGCATTTTTTCAACCAAAATAACCAATGCCCGTGTACTATGAAAGTCACCAAAAAGGCCTGAGAAGATCTACAACTGATCTCAACACACAATAAAGCATTGCTCATTTGCATATCACACACATAACATCCGTTCTCTGACTGATACTGCAGCAATGATTGCCAAACAGTATATTACGTAGCCCTGTTGAGCAGTTGGCTCTAGAGATGCAATAATTATTCAAGAGTCAACGTTTATAATTTTAAAATGCTCTTAAAATGCTCTGACATAGACTTTAATCGTTGAGTCGTTTACTAAAAACGAAGTCATTTACTACAAGAGGGTGGCTTTTAATGATCTATAATGTTCATTCCAACATGTCCCATTTGGGTACATCCGAATAACATTTGTCTGATAGCTTTTTATGCTGTGCACCACTGAGGAACAAAATAAGGCAGAATGTGTCACAAATCATGTTCCATTGTGGTTCTGTCTCAAAATGCAGTGCGCTAAATAGCCCCTTGGGAATGCCAGATATAAGAATGCATTGCCACATACAATGCTCTGAACTAGACTGTGCTCATAAGAACATTACACTCTACACTTTTCATTAGGATTCAGCAACAACAATATGCTATAATTCATAGTGGTGTGTGAATCCATGTCTTAAAATAAGCTGTAAAGTTATTCTGACATGGTAAATGACACAGGATGACCAACTGTGAACTATGAAAAAAAAATTAGATCACCCTTTATTAGTCCCAAAAGTGGGAAATTTCCGCTTTTACGGCAGGACGAGGACAGTACAAAAGTAAGAGCAGCATAAATATTAGAATAAAAGCTATACATGAATACAGTGCAAGAATAGACTATATTGCACCAACAGAGGCTTTAGAAAGTTGGTTCTCCTTTACAGCTTTTTTGTATTTAATACAGTAGTCAGATGTCCCAATACTTTTGTCCATGCAAAACCAGCCGAGGCTTACAGCTGCATGCTGCATGTGCACTAGCCCAAAATCCAACATACTTTCAAAATAAAAAGATATATATATATAAAAAAAAAAACTAAACAGTGTTAACGTGATATAATATTTGTCAGCATTCCATTCCATGCCAGTGTCTGTTAAATTCCTACACTAGCACACCTCATTCTGGTTTATGAGATACTGCTGTAACAGGGTTTCTGCGGGGCGAAAATTGAGGCATTAAATGGCATTAAAAAGCATTAAATTGTTTTATACAGGCATTAAAAATTTAGATAGTGTTGAAGAAACAAATATTACCAATTTATCTAGAACATAGCCTGTAAAATTAATATGTTTAATTCACTGTCGCGAAGTATGATCAACACGGAACCAGTTTGGTAATTGCTTCTGGCCGATCCAAAATTGTGTGACACAGACTTTTTTTTTTTTTTTTGAAATTTGCAAATAAATGCTGCCATTTTAAGCTCCCGATCCACTTCCCACTATGTTCAGCAGAGGAATATATGTTCATTGTTGCCTCATTGCAAGACCGCATGAAAAATGCATTAAAATATACATGCATTCAAACACAGGTGTGTTAGTTATTTGTTGCCCATAGCATTAAAAATGGACATTAAAAGGCATGAAATAAGATTTGAGAATCCTGCAGAAACCCGGTGTAATCAACACTCTTCTCTCGCAATGTGACCAGTTGGATGGCAAAACACTACTAGAGGCGTGTTAATTACTGCCATTTTGCCGTGAATTTCTCCAATTTCGATGTTTTGTCATTTCCTTCGATGTTTTGTCATGACCTTCATTTGCTTTAAAGAACAATATATTTATTTGGAAATTAAGAGAAATAATGTCAGTAGTTCTTAAAACTAAGGCAAATATGTTCAGTTCAATACTTACACCAATGCAAGATAAAACCTGAGAGCTGTATAAATATATGTACATTTCAGAGCTGTATCTATATGTAAGAACACCGCGGACATAAAATTCTGCACATTTCGCGCACAGCAATATTTCAGCCCAAAGGATTGCACAAAAAAATTGCACAAGAATTATTTTACACACATAAAATAAATACTGCACAGAACAGAAACTTTCATTTAACAGTCTTTGGGGTTTATAAAGTGAACAGCTTGTGAGGGTTGAGAGAAGTTCTACAGGTGTATTTTTAGAGAAAGTTTCTGACTACAGAGGTAATACTTCAAAAGCTTACTGAGTGCACAAAGCTATTCCTCAGTCCTTACTCTTTACCTAATTCCTTATAATGTTGTAAGTGAGCTCACCTGATTAAGCACAATAATCTCGTCTGCGTCCACAATTGTGGATAGTCGGTGGGCAATGAAGACCGACGTCCTGTCTTTCACCATTGCTTTCATGGAAGAGAGGATGTTCTAAAAAGCAATGAAAAGAGAGGATGTTCTAAAAAGCAATGAGATAAGAGAACAATAACATATGAATTATCCCAAGTTTGAAGAACACATTTAGAAACATTAAAATAAACCCCTCCTTCACACCCTCAGTGATGTTTCAATCAGAGCTTGTCTGGCTTACGACAGGGACGTTTTACTGTTCCTTTGTAATAACTAGCACCAATATGATTGACAGGATTTATATGAGGGCTTTTTTCCCCATGACATGATACAGGCATTAGGGGGGTGGGTAAATAAATAAATAAAAAGTGAAAGGCTTCAAAACAAATATCTCAGTGGTCTGTAATAACCTATAAAGCTTCTTTATAAAAATAACTGAGCTTCCGCCTTGAATGCAAATATCCATGAGAAAAAGTCACAATGACAGAAGAAATTAAACCAGCCATTCTGAAAGGAAATAACTCCTTTATCTAACATTGTGTTAAGTGTGCTTCTAACTCCTGAGTGCTTCAGTATTAATACTTGACTTAAATATGCTATATTCTATCCAAATAATGATACATCACAACATCACAGTCTATTTATAAGGTGTTTAAAAATAATATCAAAAGTAATATTGCCTATATTACATAGTTATATTAACACAAGTAAAAATGTGGCAATTTTTGTGTCAGAACAAAGAACAATAGTGAAAAATGACAAACAAATACGGCCCATGTTTCTGGAGGAGACGATTTACAACATCTGACAAGTTCCTTACCTCTTCAGTAATGGAATCTAGTGAAGAAGTGGCTTCATCATAAAGCAGGATGGGAGGGTTCTTCAGGATTGCCCTGGCGATGGCTACACGCTGTTTTTCTCCACCTGTCATTGAGCCAGACACCAGCCATAAGATCACCAATTTACTGTCCAATATGTTATGTAAAGTAAGTGAAAAAGGATAACTGCAGCCGATTATTGATAACCAAAAGCTCTCTTTTAAATGAAGGTCACCATCATATAATTACTGACATATAGTGATTGTGATAATTCTAGTTAATATGATAAAATGAATCGTAATATGCTATAAATGCCAGGCCTAGAAAAAATAATAGTTTGTGGTTCACTCAATAACTACTGTTGTATTCCACATTGCAGTTGCTTTGGAACTCAATGCTCATGTCTAACAGTCTGAAGCTTCACTAGCAAAGGAGATTATCATTACACAAGAAGTTTCAGTGTTTCTCTGCTGCCAAACTAATGGTTTGCTGAGACACAAATGCGGCTATGCTGTCCAGCGCAGGAGAGCACCAAGAACAAAACGCTTTTGTTTGGTTTTTTTTTTCAGCACTGTAGGCCTATTTTGTACCTCTGGTTTTTTGGCCCGAAATTTCAGCCCTTTTCCCGTCATTCTATCAAAAACCGCAAGTTCCTTTAAACCACTTTTGGCTGACACAGCCAAACTGCAGTGCAATTCACACTTTCATTTTTTTTACCCAGCTAAAATGTACTGGACTGAATAAACACCATTACTTAAATGTGTGCTCACTGCATTTTAAATAAACCTACCTTAAAAGTGACTGAGAATATAGAATGTATGTTGTCAAACATACTAATTCCGCATTATGACCATGGCTCATTTGTTCTAGACTCAAAATTGTCATTTTAGGCTCAAGCTGACAAATGTCAGCAATCATAAGATTCATATGAGAGTTCAAGACTACTCCAATATACCAAGCCATAGAAGTATTACAGCAGCGGACCTCTGGGTGCTTTAAGCCAGTCCATGTTAGTGAGGTGTACCTTACAAGAACAACCAGTTATTTGAAGCGTGTGTTTATCATACCTGAAAGCTTCAGGCCTCGCTCTCCAACCTGTGTTTCATATTTATAAGGCATTTTAAGAATAGCGTCATGGATTCCAGCAAGCCTGGCCACTCTGTACACATCATCTGGTGTAGCATTAATGTTTCCGTACTGCAGATTGTAGAAGATGGTGTTGTGAAAAAGGACTGCATCCTAAAACCCAGAGATAAAACACAGCATAAAATCTTTAAAACCACAGTTGTGTATAATTAAAGTGTCAAACACCCCAGCATCACTTCTGGACTGAGAACAGTCCTCCAAAATGAAATCCCCATCCCGTTCTGTGTTCAGAAACTGAACTGTCATGAGGACTAGAGGATAACTAAAAAACTGTGAAGCAATAGATGAACCACCAACAATAATTTTACATCTTTAAACTGAACTTTGTTCGATCCAATCTATGCATATACATATACTTTGTATATATGCATATACTAATATGAAACTACCATGTCATTACCATTTCACTGTTGTAATGAAATGATCTAGCACCCAAATTACACCAGCTCACTGGTGGGTGTTAGAGGTTTTGACCACTGAATAGGGCTTAAAGGGGCTTACATGTGATAAGATAAAAAGAGAGGAAAATCAGTAATTGGAAAGTACAAAGTGCATTTTACAGCCAATGGAGATTGAATATAGACTCCAGGCTGGTGTACCACTTGAAGTGTTTGTCTGTGTATATAACATCATACAATAAAGCAAAAACTGTACATTCTGCAACAGCAGGAAAATGTGTTTTCAAGGAGCAGGAAGATCCTTGAGGACCCTTTGAAAATTCAGGGTTTTCCTGCTTCAGACCGACTCTTACACATATAATAAGCTAATTTAAGCCCATAAAGCAGGGGGAACTCTGAAATGTGCATTGCAGTTCTAAGCTAGGAGAAATATTGGGAATATCTAGCCTGATTCTGCCTGTTTTTTAGAACAAATCTCACCTGAGGCACCACACCCAAAGATTTCCTCAAACTGTCCAGACTAACATCTCGAATGTTCTGGTCCCCGATATAGATGCTGCCTCGCTGAGGTTCATAGAACCGAAACAGCAACCTGACAATTGTGCTCTTTCTATGTAAAAAAAAAACAAAACTTATCAATAACTACAACAAAAACTATACAACCATTCCTCAGAGACCGACGGTAAAGTGCTGAAGCACTGGTTTCCACTGTGCACTTACCCAGACCCGCTCCCTCCAACAATCGCCACCTTCTTCCCAGCAGGCACTTCGAAGGAAACCCCGTTGAGGACCTTTTGTCCCTCCAAGTACTCAAAGTAGACATCCTCAAACCTGATGGTGGCCTCCTGAGGGGTAACCAGCAACGGAGGAGCCAGCTCTTTCTCCTTCGACACACAGAACATGAGGAAGTGGTTTATTTTGGCTGGTGGAAAAAGAGATATTGATTCTCTGAAGTATAAGGAAAAGTCTGGCATTTTTCTAGGCAGGCATGTTGTTTCAGTTACTGTGCCAATCAGTCAATCAATCTGGGTGTTTCGAGGCCAATTGGGGATATCTAGGCAGGGATGCACTTTTGTGACATTGTGGGGGAAAAAAATAAAACAAAAACAAAAACAAAACAAAAAATTAAAACAGGGATGTGGGCTCCAGTTAATATGTGCAGGTGAGTCATCATACAATGTAAAACATTTACAATAAAATCCACAATCTATTAAGACCCTTCTTAAACTGTAAAACACAGCTCTTGTCAATAAAAAGCCAAGCAATTAAAACAGATTTATGCAGTTCCTTTTGATTTCTTTCTAATTCGTCACAATTACTTCAGATTCTTGAGCAAATTTCATAAGATTTTCAAATAAACATTTTTTTCTTGTTTGCTACCAGCCACGTTGAATCTAAACATTAATTAACTAAAAGATTTGCAGCAATATGAAGTAAGCTAAAAAGCCTCAACAAGTAGCACAATACGCTATAATACAAAGTCAACCTAGGGAGAGATCTGGCTCACAAAAACACCATATTTTACGAACACATTTTACAATGAAAATAAAACCACACACAGACTGTCTAGCTTCATTTTTCCCCAAGCTGCATGGTAAAAAACACTGCTAACTAGGTGGAACAAAAGGCTCATCTCACACTAGAGATGATTTTCCCAAAAATAGGGAACTTCTGACAAAACCTATAATAGTACACTTCAATAAGGGTACACTTCATACCAGCTGTCAAACATGGCGATGGTAGTGTGCTAATATGGGCATGTTTCGCTATTTAAGGGCTCAGCAAACTTGTTACAAGTGACAGAACCAGGTATTCTGCCCTCCAACAGGAAACAGTAGTGATGTAAAGCTCAAGGGCTACTGGCTGATACAGCAAGTATATCTACAGCATGTCCAGCTTTGGCTACTCCAAAAAAATTCAGTTCCCTACTTGAGATGCAGTGGCAGGACCTTAAATGGGTAGTTCATGCTCAAAAGCCACCCAAGCCTTCCAATTCTGCAAATTGCTGTGGCTGCTAAAGCTGACACAACCAGCGGAGTTTACATTTTCACAGGGGTAGCTGGGGAGTTGCAAAATGTTCTATAAAAATAAATTAAAAGGTCATTTTAGGTTTCCTCGTATTCTCCTTGTCCTGCTGCATCACATATCAAGATACAATACCTTTTAGGGTGACAAACATACAAAATTAGGATATATAAAAAAAAAATACTTGTTCACATTTGATTCAGGACAACAAGTCAATTTTAGGTCAAGAATGTTTCTAGTCCTTAAGGAAAATAAGTCTATATTAATCACCTGCGTGGAACAAATGCATAGGGGTTATTGTAGAAGTCTTCTAAATGTGCTCAGCCTATAACAATCATACTGCAATGATATTCTGTAAACCTATCATTCTTTAACCATGGAAGTGTTATGATTAGTAATCGGCCTCATGCACATTAACAAAAAAAAAAAAAAAGAGTTTAGAATCTGGAACCAAATCTACCAGACAGCCCAAAGCTTTTGGCAAAACAGAAGTACTCAGCAAGTTTACACTAATTCTACGTACGGCCACATTATTTTAGAAATCAAATTAGAGCCCCTAGTAATGGCTTGATGGGCTGTTCAGTCATGCAGAGAGCCATGGTGAAAACCATTACTGATCACTGGGAACAATTGGACAGATTTTATTCACAGTAATTACAGGCTGCATACAGAATTGGCCAAATGAAGAATGAGCTTCATCAACCTCAAATGCATTTCAACCCCCCTCTTCCCTCACCTCTAAACCTCCTCACCAGCAACCCCCCCTCTACGCCATCAGTGATGGCATGAAAAAGGCAGAAAAAAATAAAAAAGGGTGAAGGGATTAAAATAAATACTAAAGCAAATGTTATGCAAATTCATGATGTCCAAATCCATAGAGAGAATAAGAGTTGAAAGATGTGACTGTATTCCAAAAAGCACTGACATTTCAGGAGAGGTATGCATTGTGGAGAGAGAACAATAAGTCCTGATGAGCCTGGGACTGCAGTTAACACACAGAACAATTCAAAATCACTGGCAGGGAATTATTGTCAGGTTAAAATAACTGCTCTTATGCAGCCCACTGACTCCATCAGGCAGGCAGTACTAATAAATCCAACCAGGACCACCGATAAAGCAACACAACAGCTCAAAACAAACCTTGTGATTGTCACGGCAGACACTTTCTACTCTAAAAGTGGCACACGATTGTTTGATTTCTGAATGATGCTGAATTGGGCAGCAGATCTATCAAAACAAAACTAAAAACTTGAATATTCATCATATCCAATGAAAAACACATCAGCATGTAGAAGCAACATTAGCCAAATGCATAGATTTGAGTGCATTCAGCAAAAGTCAGCAAATCAACAGGCTAATCATTTTTGCGATGTTAAATTTGGTCAAATAAATAAATAAAAACATACATATAAAATCAAATATGTTGTTACGAAATGTATTATAAATTATGATTGATTGACCTCAGTAATGTCTGTAACTGGCTAGATATTACTGCAACCAAACGCTTCAGAACTGCTTTCGATTCAGTGAAACAACAATTTGCGAATAATCCAGGCTACCATCAATTAAATTATTAAATAATGGACACACATCTATTTACGTTTAAGCCTCACAAAATAGCAATATGGACAATGTGCCTATGTCACCACCAATTGCAACACCTAAAAGAAAACTTTGTGTAAGGGTTTGTAAAACCCTAGAGGTTGTTTCCCCTTATGACTGACCAAATCTAACATTTACATTTCATAACAATTGCAATGGAAATAATTAACATACCTGTCCAAATTAAAGCTCTAGAGCTCATCTCCAGGGTCTGGCAAAAATGTAACCCCTGTTCATAAAACTGTACAGTTATATACATTTTGAAAAAAAAATAATAATAATTTGAGACCTATATGGTTGGATAAAGGCACTGATGCAACATTCTGTAGGTTATAATTTCAAACGTGATTCAGAATATTAGGATAAATTCATTATGATATTCCTCATTGTTGTTTGGAATGTCAGAGCAAGTCTACCTTGATCTTGGTGTCCACGCTGAGCAGAGTAAAGAGCGCGTCCATGTCAATGAGGGCCTGTCTGGTTTCTCTGTACACTGTGCCCAGGAAGTTAAGTGGCAAGGAGAGTTGGAACAGGAGCCCATTGACCATCACTAAATCTCCCACAGTCATTGTTCCTGTGAAAGACACCAACAATGAAAAAGAAAAAAAGAAATGGGTCATCCTCAAAACACACTCCAGGATGTAGCAATTTAACTTGACTTGCTCAGCCTGTGCATACGAGAGCACGTTATATTGTGTAATCTTGGTTTTCACCTGCCATTATGCCCTTGCTGGCCAGCAGCATAATAGCTGTGAGGCCAACACTGAAGATTGCACTCTGTCCAAAGTTCAGCATGGCCAGTGTAGAGGTAGTCTTTAGCGAGGAGGATTCATAGATCTTCAGAAAGCCGTCATATCTTTCTGCTTCATATTTCTCATTGTTGAAGTACTAAAGGGAGGGAAGAGAGAGAGAGAGCTTTCTAAAGCACAAGAGTGCAAAGGACATTTAGTAAAAGAAGGCAACAAAGCTGTGGAGGGCAAAATCCCCACAAAATCAGTGAGCCGTTTGAGAACATAGACAGATCTTTTTAAAGGTCTCTCAAATGTCCTCTCACTGTCGATTTCCATATAGGTTAATCTAAATTAACAACTTCCAGTTTAAATTGCTATAAAAGGAGAGAAGCACAAGCCGAACAGATGAAGCTATTAAGATGAAAGAGGTACACCGATACTGTTCAGTGGTGCCAGTATAGTATGGGGTTCAATTCCAGCCCTGGCGGGCCAGTGTCCAGCTGGTAATTTCCAGGCTTAAACATAATTGATTCCACTCACTGCCAGTTTTAGTGGGTGTGTGTAGCAACAAAAAAAAAAGAAGAAAAAAAAAATTAACCCAAACTGTGCTGGATATCGAATTTAAACTCATTCTAAACTCATTCCACTGATTCTACTCTATCCTCACTATCTTCAAAGAAGTCGCTCTTCACCTTCAAAAGAAAGCAAGACAAGTTCATCTGATTAAAACATGCATTTAGATCTCATGGAGCTCCAGTCTTATTTATAAACAGGAGATCCAGAAAGCAGCATGTAGGCACAAAGAAACAAAGACTTCCTCCGCTCTGCCATTCAGAAATAGAACTGTGTCATAAATAAATTAATTACTCTCAAAACATGACAAACAGAGGTGATGTGATAAATCCAGCTTTTTAAAAGCATCCTTTTGTTCTGGAGGACTGCCGAAGATGAGTATGGATAAAAAAACAGAAAACAAAACAGCATCTGCGTAAATGAGAGAAGGTGGGGGGTGGGGGCGATCTGACGAAATTGGTCCACATTGGCCTCTTTACATAAAACCGAGTGTTTTGCGACCCTTCTTTGCCGCATGCCAAGAGAACGGCTTGGTCTCATTAGCGCATTACATGCGTGCATAGCAGCCTCCACCGCAACCTGATCAAACAGACAAGTCTCCTGGACTGTAATGACAATCTGAATATTTCATTAGAGAGCGTCAAACTTAGCAAGAGCGTCCTGTGCCAATTATCTATGGGAGCAAAAGGTATCAGGGAGCATGTTGCAGGCAGAAGAGCTTTATAAACAATTTCTCTGCTGTCAGGAAAGTGGGTTTTGCAGGCTGGGGTAGACAAGTGTGCGGTGAGGAAAGGAGAAAGAGAAAAAGAGAGAGAGAGAGAGAGAGGGAGAGAGGCAGAGAAGAGTGTTTGTGTTATGTAGGAGCTTTTGTGAGAGTGGAACGGATTTTGAGTGGGTGGAGATCTAATTATGTATGCACACTGGCTTACAGTGATACTAAATCCAGCTGCATTGACATCAATGACACAAAATAAAGCCCTACACAAAATATATCTGCGCTTAACGACAAGCGCATAAAAAGAGGAGTGTTTAAAAAAGAAAATAAGGGGGGGGGGGGGTAAGTTGAGAGTTTAAAAAGTGGATGAACGCGTGCATCAAAACCATCCACGGTAACACTGAGAATAATGCAGCAAACAGGGCTCAGGATTAACATTGTTACATTCAGAAGATGCTTCTGTGGAGTTTGTTTTACAATTATAAAGCTAGAAACATAATCTGTTAAACATCATTTTTTGATGAAGCAGATTAGCATTACTACATCTCAAAAATAACAAACACAAATCTTTCATCGGCTATAAAGAGAGAATTGCCATCAAATTAATTCATAGTCTAATTTGCCCTGAGCAAACTGGGCTAATTAAATATGACATTATGAGAGGGGAATAAATATTTGCACCAATAAACAGGCCCTTCATCTCACACCGGTAAAGACAAGGCTTACCTTTACGGTTTCGTAGTTCAGGAGGGAGTCGATGGCTGCATTGCCTGCTTCATTATCCGCCTTGTTCATCTCTATCCTGAAACGGGTTCTGATCCAAAACACAGAGGGCGTTGAGCATGGAAGAAAATTCTCTGGGATGGACAAATGTTTTTTTATGCTGTCTTTTATGTAGTTTTTCCAATAGCCCGATAAAGCCTAGTCTTGGGTTAAATTTCACCGAGGTGACCATTCACTGATGAGGCTAGTTACACATTTAACTGTGGGTCTTTCCATTTCTCTTGACCAGGAGATGAGGTGCATAAGCATCGCGGGTGTAAGATTGAATCAAATTATTTACAGTCAAGCAGCACCGCTACATATTCAGGATTTGACTTTGACGTTTGCGAGCTATTGTTTTTTTTTTTAACTGACTGGGACCCGCTCGGTTCATTTCAACTCTACTTGCTTTTTTTGCTTTTCCATAACTAATATCAGACTGGCTGGGGTTCCAAGCGTGCTGAACTGGTACTTAATGATGACTTGTATATATTGGAGGTTACTCATTGGTGATCGCTATTGATTGTTACGTCAGTGTCGTTGACTGGACACAGACAAGCCGTCCGGCGTTAGCCAGAGATGTGGACTCTAGTCTGAGACTCTGACTCAAGTCGCGCAAAAAAATGACTTGTGAACATCTCCGGTGTTAGCATCAGGGTTGTGCCATGGCTGAAGCTGGAGCTGGATGGTGTTTTCTTCAGCAGAATGGAAGGCTGTGATTGGTCGAAACGGAGCTGGATGGGGGTTTTCCTCAGCAGCACTCCCCTCCTGCTAGAATGTTAGTTTTGGTCACTATAGCAACCAGTTAAATGAAGGCTGTAGGTCCGAAACCAAACCGAACAGAGAAGAACTGAATAGAACCTAACCGAGCTGGTACCAGTTAGTGGACAACCCCCATATAGGCACAGTGACTCACCTTGGATTACCCACATGCTACTGAAACAGAACTGCTGGGGACGACCCGAGTCAATTTGAAAAATGACTACTGAAGTCAATCAAGGCATATGACATAATACCATTCCTTTAAGACTATTTTTCTCCGCTCTTCTCTATTAACACCACTGCTGTACACTTTCCATAAGTGGACCATAAATTATGCACAATTTGCAGCAGTACAGAGGCACATCTTGTTTTAACAAGCAAATTAAAATGTCTGCAGTGTGAAATGATTTTAAAGTGATAGAGCCCTACAGCAACATGCATACATTTATTTTTGAACACATGTGCATTTGATGCCAAGAAAAACGTTTTGTTCATGTGAACTACCTTCATCATACATATCTCCAAAGTTAAATATTCATGAATAAATAATATACTTTAATACATTTTAAAAATCAGTGACCGTGATCCTACATGCAGCCTCAGGTGGTAAGAAGGAACAAAACAAACTCGCATGCTAAGCAGAAGTAGTTGCATAAACAAACAAAATGTTTACGTGTATACTGTACCTCCACTGTGTAACAGCCACGGTGAAAGCTGTGTAGGCCGACAGGGTCCCAAGTGTGACGAGTGCAAACTGCCCACCGCACTTATAATACTGGCAAAGAAATGAACAGCGTTTCATTAAAGCAGTGACACGTTTACACAGGCCGTGACATACTTTGAGTTCACGGGAAATGCCTATTTTGGCCTCATCTGGCTGACTAAAAAGCGGACATAGTCATTTCACGCAGCACTTAACACACTTCCATTTTGCGATTATGCCCATTAAATTGAGTGTTACAAATGGACAAAGTAAAGGAGCATTTGGAGTTAATGTTTCAGTCAGCTGGCCAAAGACGTCATTAAAGGACTTCAAGGTGATGAACCTGAGGAGATTAATTGAACACATTACTGGTGGGGTACAGAGAGTATGTGTGTGATCTTCAAGAGTAAAACATTAGTGCGAACTAATAAAAACGGCCAAGTGGCTCCGTTTGGGCTACGAACAAAACACCACCAGGCAAACTTTGACATTTTGATTTAAAAAGTGGCACATAACATCATTTGTCAAACAATATAGGAAACCCCATATTACCTCATATTACCCAGACAGAGACACCAGAATGCAGATTTTTATGGCAGCATTAAGATTAAAATTAAACTCCAAACAAGCGAAAACTTGCTAAATATGAGGTCAATACCTGATTAAATAACATAAAAAAATAGGCATATGCCACCCAGCAACACAGAAACTGCCTAGTGACAGGATACTTCCCACTCCCCCTAACCAGGAAATGACCAAATATTGTGGTACATTACAGTAGTCTTGCATTGAACCTGAGGATAAAAAAGCTCTGAATAAATGATAGAATTATAACTTACTAATACTTGTAAAAAATAAAGAAGATGCAGAATCAAACTGGATTACAATGAAATTACAAATAGTCAGCACAAACTCAGTTTGAATAGAGCTAAATTAGTACTATTTGTCCAGTGAAAAAGCCTGTCAAAATAAATCGGCTAAGAAGTTTCTTAAAGATGTAAAACTGACAGTTTAAAATGTGTATAACTTTAAACAACAAAAATCAGACAAATTACTCTCAAAAGTAATGGCCTTAGGCTAAATTCCAACTTACACAACATTTCCCTTATGCTGAACTCAAGTAACCAACTCTGCTGTATGAAATTTGCCTTCATTATTTGGAGGAGCTACACATAGGTCAAATGCAATGGAAGCCTATAGCCATTAGCTTTTACATCCTTGTCAGTCAAAGATGTTCACAAGTCCTTTTTTCCAAGCCTACGTCAAGTCTCAAGTCTTTGTGCTCGAGTCCAAGTCAAGTCGCAAGTCTTTGAGTGGCAATATCAAGTCAAGTCTGAAGTCTTTGTCTGTGCGACTTAAGTGCGACTCGAGTCCAAGTCTCAGTCTCGAGTCCCCATCTCTGTTGTCAGTAATACCAATGCAAAACTACAGAAGCAAACATATCCATCACAAAGTATCACTTATTCTTCCACTATAAACCTAACCACCGTCCAAGGATTCTAAATTACCCGACATCTTATTTACAAACTGAAAGTAGTGGACTGACCAGTATGCCGCTGACCAGTGCCATCTCGAACACGGTGGGCCCCAGGTTGAAGACAAGAGCACTGAGGACGAAGCTGATGCCCCGCGTCCCCCTGTCGATAGCCTTGGACAGCGCTCCTGTCTGCCGGCTCAGGTGGAATCCTAGATCCAGGTTGTGCAGGTGCAGGAAGACATTTTTGGCAATTCTCCTGATGGAGCTCTGGGCCACTTTGCCAAACACGGCGTTCCTTAGTTCATTAAAGAGAGCTGATCCAGCCCGGGACACCCCATCTAATACAAACACACAAATTTGCTTTCATTGTATGTCAAGATGCAGGGTATCACATATGGTGCCCTTTATTGTATGTACATATAACACTACACACCCAAAAGTGCCTAGAAATTCTTTCTAATTAGAGACCTACTTTAAGAGGGCCTCCAATTGCTGACATAGCTTAACTGTATACAACTAATCATCACATTGAACCTAAACCTAACCCAAACTTAAAGCTGTTTTAACCATAAATTAACAAACTGTGAAGTTGCCTATCCACCAACACTAATGAAAAAATCGTCTCTAGAGCTATTTCCCTGACTGAGTAAATGGAAAAGGCCTTCTGATGACATCTTGCAGGTGGGAGGAAATAATCGCTTTGGTTGGATGATAGGGCTGATTTAAAAAAACTTGGGTTTCTCTTGCTGGCTTGTGTAGAAGGAAGCCAGAGATCCAACCCTACTGCTAGGGAGTGAAATATTGTTTTGTGATAACTTTTATAACAGCATTTGAACCATCTACGTATAATTACATTAAATGACTTGCTCAAACAAGTTAAAATGTAAAATCAGCAGGTTAGCTGCCTTGGAGCCAGATACATAAGTTAAACTCATTTTCAGACTGAAAGGGCCAGGAATGTGTCTCTGGGATTCTACTGGAATTCAGTATCCTTTTTGATCTGCTTCTCTGGGTATCTGTCTTAGTCCTCTGGTTTGAAATGCTGGCTGCCCATTTATAAAAACAAAGACAAAAAACAACTCTTTTAGCACACTCCTGTCTTCTCCAGAAAGATGGAAAGAGTGGGAGAAGATAGCAGTGACATTCCTGCATGGACAAGAAATAGTCTCTTATGTGCGGGATGAGGGTGTTAATCCCCATACAGACTGAAAATGTTTCAATCTTTCATGTGTTTTGCAAATGGGCAAACACTATTACACCTTTCGTAAATTAAGAATTTCTCTTAGTTATTGACAAACTGAGGTAAATCCGAGATCAGTGCTGTGTGTTGTAATGAGTGAAGACCGATGGATAAGAACATCATTTAGCCAAAATATTGTGCTGAGGGATACAGTGCTGCCCTTAAAAATACCATACAACATGACAGGGAACGTATAAAAATGGTAGTTTAATGCTGGAATTAAAAATAATGTTTCAGAGAAAGCATTTGGCCTTTGTAGGAAGCTCACATAAAAAGAGCATATTCAAATGTACTTTATGAATATGCATTAGCTAAGCACTTATGCAGTTCTTTTAAAATATCCTGGCTCTGGCCTGGTCACATCAAGGTGAGGTACCACATCACTAGAACCTCAGAGAAAAGGGGCCTTCTTGCTGCCAGAGGTCAGACAGGGTAAATTAAAGCTGAACAGTGGTGCTGTTGGAAACGGTGGTGTGATGAGGACGGCGACACGACAGTGGCTTTCTCTGTTGTCTCTGTGCACTCAGCTGTGCCATGCGTCACCTCAGGCTCATTAAAACCGCTCAGCAGTTCCCACAACCACAGACACTTCTGTCTCCTTTCTGTTCAGATAACATCTTCAAGCTCTTTCAGAATTAGAAATCGCACAGAGAACGAAACCCAAAAGCCAAAATCCAACTATGTAATCTGCAGCCGGAACAAAACCCACTGAAAACTTGCGCTCACAGAGTTTAGGGAATTGGTTTGTAGCCGTTTTATTTTTTAAACAGAAAAAAGGATTATTGTTCGTTCGACAATGATATTTTCGGTTCCTGCTACAGAACAAACTGTTCCAAGAAGTAAATAAAAGAATGGTGTTAAATGTGCCTCTGCAAAGTTTACCGAGACAATAGCAACACAAAATCATTTGCTGCTTCATTTGTGCAGTCAAATCAGAACGATAAATAGATGTTACTAAACAGATCACTGAAGAGTTAAAATGAGGGTTTTACTTGGACACAGTTCTTTTAAAGTTTATTCTGCCACAAATATCGTCAACTCCTAATTTCTGTTCCATTAGGAAGTTTAAAAGGCAAAATAGTCCAACAACAAAAATCTGTTTAGATTTACTAGTATATTATCATTACCGAAATTACAAATAAAATTTCATGTGAAGACATTGCAAAACCTAGCTCCATATCTGGCAGGTTTCTTTATAACACACCATTTCATTGAAAGTAACTTTGAATAGTTTGTTTTCTATTTCAATGATTGAATTATTTTGAAGTTTTAACTTCTTTGACTTCATCGGATTTGTAAATTGAAGAATGCAAGGTAGTAAAAAGGCAGAATGTTGAATTGACCGGTTAGATAATGAGGGCAAGTTTTTTCTGCTCAGTTCAACAAAGACCGGAGCTATTGTGAGGATGTGTTCACTAAGGGTGCTGAAGTGGGAATGCATGCCTAAGAGCAGATTCAGATGTTCCGTGAATAATAATCGTCTTCATGCCATCATAAAAAGCAGCGTTACAGCAGTCTTGAGACAGCATTCTTACTCTAACATGCTCTGTGAACACAAACGCTTCTTTGGCCCCAGAAAATAAATTCAGTTAGCAGAATA
Organism: Rhabdalestes septentrionalis; assembly: GCA_037832545.1. Classification (NCBI taxonomy): domain Eukaryota; kingdom Metazoa; phylum Chordata; class Actinopteri; order Characiformes; family Alestidae; genus Rhabdalestes; species Rhabdalestes septentrionalis. Next base: position 15,677,624 of record JBBMFX010000030.1, on the reverse strand, counting down.
AATACACTCGCCCTAAGCATCCAATCTTTTGTGTCTTGCACACGCTATCGGCGGAGCCTAATTTTTGCTCAGGTAAGTTGTGGCTTACAGCACAAAAATATCCAATCTGCAGAGGCTCAGACAGAGAGTTCCAATTAATGGTGTGTGCGCACAGGACCTAATGGGTCTCATTAAATCTGCAGCTTACAGGGAGACCTGACAGTACATTTTGACTGCATGCTACAGTGATTTGCAAAGCGAGTGGATACTATTACTCATTAAGTTTGTTTTATTTTTCTTCAAGTGAGCGTGCGCAAGCAAGCGCATTAAAATTCACAACTGGTGTCAAGACTCTGTGCATTTCAGGCGTGTTACCTGCGTTCGTGTACAGGGCTGCTCAGAAGGTAGCCTGAGGTTTGACATTCATTCTCATAGTTGACAGCACTTTGTATGGCTGTGGTCTCAGATCATTTTCTGATGGATTTTCTTGTTATTTTGTGGCCCTTGGCTTGTCAGTCGGATTATATTTCGCCCCACTGGGACAAAATGTTTCGGCCTACCCAACTTCATGAAAGATTCAAAATAAATAAATAAATAAATAAATAATGTATAAAATATGCGACAGAGAAGGTAACCCAAACCCAAACAGGAGCCCGGGCACAAAGGCAGCTTAGACAGTATGCAGAGCCCAGAATGCGCGTTTGTGATTCAGGACCACATTTACGGTCTCTCGGTTCCTCTGGTACTATGGCTGTTGTTGGTTTGACTAAAACGAGACTCGCCGGAGGCTTTCTTTCAGTCAGCATTGATCAAACTATCATCATAAAGGATACAAAAAAGGGTGACGTGAATTAGCAAGTGAAAAGGGAGATGTTCTTTGTCACTGCAAAAGCATCGAAAAAACACTGATCCGAACTTTTTCCCCCCACAGAAAAAGGTCACCCTGCTCACAATATACAGCATCCTTTCTCAAATGAAGTCAAACACCTGCCAAGAGAAAGGGGGGAGGAGTACTCACAGCCAATCAAAACCGCCGTTGCCATGGTGGCCACCGTGTTTGGCGCGTCGCTCAGGTTCAACATGTGTCCCGACATCTGGTTCAGGCTGTCCACTGCATATTTAAACATGAAGGGCACCATCACATTGGTCATCTGGACGATGTGCCAAAAATGAACAAAAAAAGAAAGAGTGAGAAAAGAGTGAGACACACAGTAAGCTTGGGAAGCATGAGGATCATTCTGAGGCACTGCATTAGAGGCAGGCTGTGTTGTGCACACTCCTCTAGACAGATCGGGAAACGAGTTGGTTGATGCATCCACTAATGGAATTGAAATGGTTATTAAAGCTAATTAAAAGCTCGAGGACAGCTGCTTGGCTGACATGCTGGGCGCTGCAGTGCATTAGATGGGCCAGAGTGGGTGCAGCACAACACCATTTCCCCTTAATTTGCTCCCCCTTTTTAGTTTAACCCTTATGTCCCATGTGACCAGTGCACAGAAATGGAATTTCAGTTGAATGGCAGCATTCTTCCCTTCGTTTTTTTCCCCCCTTTTCCTCATTCTTCCCTCATTTACTCTCATAAGCAAGCTGTAATTGAATATTATTTCAATACACACTAAAAAAAGATAAACCATTTTAAATCTGTGGATTCCAAACAATCAGGTGATACCAGAGTCGTGTTTATGTGTAGGACAGCACCAATCTTATCATTGGGATTGTCTTTCTTTAAATGTTGTGGTAATCGAGTTCTTGCAACTAATGTTGTTCCGATTCCGATACTAGAATCGGAAATGCTGCCGATACCACCA
>JBBMFX010000030.1:15643047-15659214 GCA_037832545.1 Rhabdalestes septentrionalis | reverse complement strand
CTTCAGCAGACCAACACATTTTGGACAACACCGTGCTTGAATTGTCACAAATTCTACAGAAAGCCTTCTAAGTGTCGAAGCTGTTATAGCTACAAAGACTCCATGTGTAATTAAAATCCCTGTTAGTGTGATGATCACTTGTCCCAATACTTTTGTTCACATTGTGGATATGTCACCGCTCAGAAGGTCGACCACCGGGTTCCACGTGTTTCTCAGCATCCGCTGTTTTGATCCTTGCCACAATATATTTATTAGAGAAATACCAACTGCGCGGCCATATGCGCATATTATATATAAGCTATGCCGAAGAAAGTCTGCGTTAGTGGAGCGCATCTACAATTTTTGTGCACCTCTTTTTTATGCCTATTTCAGCCAAGGACTAATCATTTACTTTGTAAAATAAATAAAGCCTACGTCGTTTTAATGGTGGTTGAAACTGTTAATAATGAGAACATTTCAAATCCTTACACCTAATAATAAAAACCAGAATGGTGGCACGAGGATGTGACGTTTGTTATGGTCTAAAGTTAGGGCGCCTTCACGATCTGTCATGTCCTGGAAGGAGACACGTGTTCAAGGCCTGATCACTCTGAATTGACTGTATAATTTGGTTGGCTGCACGGTGAGAGGAACGTAGAAATTTTAGACGTGGTTATTGCAGTACCATGCCTTGCCCAAACCAGCAGGTGGTCTGTAGTGCCAGTACGAACTGCGAGCTTGCCATCATGAAGCAGGTTCGTTTTGCCAGTGGCAGCAATTCAGACAGTGACTCCCAGGAGAAATCGAGTGAGAGCCCCCTGAACAGCAGTCTGCACCTCGAGCTTGGGCCTCAGCTGAAGCTCTTACCCCTCAATGATCAGATCCGAGAACTTCAGACCATTATCAGGGACAAGTGAGGAGGCCAGATTGTGTGTCCCGAATCCTCGTTGCATGTATGAAGCTCAAAAGCATGCTGAGTTTAGTCTAACGCCTTTCATGTGTGTCCCGTAGGACCACGAGCAGAGGGGAATTTGTGTTCTGTGCTGACAGACTGGTAAGGACTTTCTTAAATGTTCATCCTTAAACTGGAATTCCACTGAACATATATGATCATTTTTGCATGCTTACGGTCCAAATCAAGTCATTCAGAGTGCTTAGTAGCTTGAGTGTCTTTACAATTGTGGCGATACGCTAAATATTACAATCCCTGACCACTGCACCAATAGGGACTTTAGGAACATTGCATTTTAATACACAGACTTTCATATGGAGCTGGTCACCCCCTTTGGAAGTGTGTTTATAATTTACCATTGTATAATGTACCATTGATCTTTATTAGGTGCACCCACCCTCTGTGTGTCACTGCTGTGATGAGAAAGGTCCAATAGAGCTGTGTATTGTTGGTCCGGTGGGGGTCCTTGCCATTGATAAACAATATAGACACAATTAGTGAACATATGAGGTCTGTAAATCCAATGAAACCTGGCTGTGCATTTTACATCTCAGCTGCTTTTCTAATATTCTAGTAAAACATGTAAGGTGTAGCTGTATAGTAACATTCTGTAAAAAGAAATAAATTAGGATGCCTAACCATTACACCAACATAGATTTTGACATTGTATTCAAATAAAAAAGACTTTAATATGGAGTTGGTCTCCCCTTTGCAGCTATAACAGCTTCCACTTGTTTTGGAAGGCTTTCCGCAAGATTTTGACATTTTTCTCTGGGAATTTGTGTCCCTTCATTCTGCAGAGCATTTATGAGGTCAGGCACTGTTGTTGGACAAGACGTCTTGGCTCAGGGAATGAGAATCTCTATTTCAGTTCATCCCAAAGGTGTTGGATAGGGTTGAGGTCAGGGATCTGTGCGGGACAGTCGAGTTCTTCCACACCGAACTCACCCACTATTTCTTTTTGACACTTGCTTTGTTCACTGGGCCACAGTAAGGCTAAAATTAAAACGGTTGGAAGCATGGCATTGTCCAAAATGTCTTTGAATGTTGAAGCCTTAAAATTAATGTTCACTGGAAATAAGATGCCTAGCCCAAAAACAAGTATCCCAATACTTTTGTCCATATAGGAATCCAGGGTCACAGTGATTGCAGTGCAAGTAGAGTCCAGAATCTTCATACGGAATGTTCACCAAGGTCTAAGAGTAGTGCATCAGTCTTATAGTGCCTAAATGAACACCACCAGAAATGACTCTTGATTAAATATATTTCATTCGAAAACATGGTGAAATCTATTGTGAAAAACATCTGTCATCTAGCAGCATATTCATAACATTTTATTTAATAACTTGCTCTGAGGTTGCTTTTAGAGGAGTCCAACTTTGCTGCCGGATGATTCTAATCACCACCATCATCTGAATAGGTTCTTAATGGCGTTGATGACTGAATGATGCTTACGTCAAACCTTTACAATTATGCAGAAATGTTCCCTTGAGCCAATTATTAATTAACTAAATTCTGGATGAGATACAATTCTCCAGGGCCAAATTTTGAAATCTGCCATTTCTGTTGGGGGAGCTGTTGGCCTAGCAGATAGGGAGTTGCCCCTGCGATCAGAAGGTTGTGGGTTTGAATCCCAGGTCTGCTCTTTGAGTAAGTTACCATCCCCACACACTGCTCCTGGATGCCGACTGCTTCAATTGGTGAATGGGTTAAATGCTGTTCACACTGTGTGATGTGGTGTGTTCACTCCAGTGCAAAAAAACTGCTTCTAATGTTTTCATAGATTCGACTTGTGGTTGAAGAAGGACTAAACCAGCTGCCATACACTGAATGTGCGGTGACCACACCAACAGGTGAGTATGCTGATTTTCTAATTGGCTATTTCCCCCAGCAGTACTGGTATTGTGGCTCATTTTATCAGAAATAAATCTACAAAGCAGTCTGCCGTGTTTAATTGACAATTCCCCAGAATAACTTAAAGACCTACACAAGCCTTTTCTGTTTTACCTTAAAAACCTCTACAAGTCCAATTCAGGGGGAGGTCATTTTTAAAGGCATGTGTATACAATGCTTTAAATTTAAAAATGGCTGCATAAAATCCTTAAAGACCCCTGCAGAATTTTGCAGTCAGCAAATCAGTGATGAGAGGATGTCAGGGACGGTTCCTGAACAACAACTTGCAGCAAGGCTTGTCTTCTTGAATAGAATTCAAAGCAACAAACACTCAGTATGTTCCGACAAACTCCAGTTTGCTTAGTGACAGTGCGGCCACACTCTTCTTTAGAATCTGATCAAATGGATTATTGCATATTATCTTATAAAAAGTGGTATATTTATGTTTTGTTCTGTATGTCCTAACGTAGGATGTTACTAATGCATGTTTTCTTGAATACTGTTCAAAGCAGCAAACACTTGACTTCAAACAGTTTGCACTTCATGGCAGATTTGTTCATCCCCTTCGTTATCAGGTGTTTAGCATCAGGGCTTACATATGTTCTTCTTGAATGACCATTTGTTGTCTTGACTCCCAGGATACAGATATGAAGGTGTGAAGTTTGAGAGAGGCAACTGTGGTGTCAGCATAATGAGGAGCGGTCAGTCACGTGGCCCTTTAACATTTCTGCTTAAAGTACAAAAACAGATGATTGAGTAATAGAAGCTAAGGCTGGTATGTTTGTATCAACCATAAACAGGCGAGGCGATGGAGCAGGGCCTGAGGGATTGCTGTCGATCCATCCGCATTGGCAAGATTCTTATACAGAGCGATGAAGAGACACTGAAGGCAAAAGTCTACTATGCAAAGTTCCCTCCAGATATTTATAGGCGGAAAGTCCTGCTCATGTACCCTATCTTAGGTAAGTACTGAATGAACAATTGCTTTCTATACAGGGCTGCAATTTGCTCACATTCTACACCTTTGGGTTTTTGTGTCCAAAGTGTGTGTGTGTGTGTGTGTGTGTGTGTATACAATACAAATACGGTATTCGGATTGGCACAAAAACGTGTTTTTTTATGAATACCATATTCGGACAAATACTTAAAAAATATTTTTATTCTGGTTTAAATGCAGAGGAGTAATTTCGTGCTGTTTAAAACGTGTGCAGTGGTGTGTTCATGTGTGATTGATCACTTTCACTTTTAGATATTCCGCCTCCCCATCACACGCTCAAGTTCAGGAGGAGATTCTGACGTTGTTTGCGCGCTGCATTATGAATTTTACCCGAAAACAAATACGAATAATTTTCCCTTTTAACAAATACAAATACAGATACAAATAGCGGCCGCTCTGCACACCCCTCTGTAAATATATATATATATATATATATATATACACACATACACACACACACACACACACACACAGTTGGTGCAATACGTCCCAATACTTTTGTCCATACACTAAGTATTGTCCCATATAAAGACAAGTACAGTAATATTCTAACGTGCTGCAGTATAACAAACATTATACGTACCATGCGGAGTGGAGAAAATACTGAGGAGGTGATATGTGAACTCTACAAAAGTAGGTAAAAAATGCAAAGAAACCCCAAACATTGTTTCAAATATGCTTTTATATAATCAGCTTGTTCTGTCAAGTTGTAGCCTTTTGTACTATAAATAAATCCATAAAACCGTCGCAAGGACAAGTTCAATGGAACCTCTTTGATAATTGCTAGATTTACCTGAATATCATTTTATTTCAGTTATTCTGTAAAGCATTTTACACACTATTTTATTTACCAACGAAATCCAGTTTGCTTAGTCACAGTGATGGGATCAGAATTAAACATGGGCCTGGGTTCACACTCTTCTTTAGAATCTGAATTGGTATTTTATTACACATTGTCTTATCAAAGTTAAGACATTTTTTTGTCACAATGTCCTAAAGTAGAACGTTACTAACAATTTTAAGAAAGTTGTTACAGACGAGTGATATGGCCTTTGTGAAGAAATTATAAAGCACTCTTCAACAAATCAGATTGTGCCATTGGAACTAAGTGTTGTATAATTATTTTGCTGATGCTGCATCAGGCTTGACTCCCTCATTACAGATTTGTTTGCTGTGAATAGTGAATGAAAAACATTTTGCAATAACAAGCTAAGACTTGTTATTTAAATGGAAGTGTTTTTACAATTTACTTTTTAGTCTAGGTTCCCTGCATACCATTCATCTTTATTAGGTGCACCTACCCTGTATGTGTCACTGCTCTGATGAGAAATGTCCAGTATACCTGTTCATTGTTGGTCCTGGCCATTGATAAACAATGTAGACACTATTAGTGAACATACAAGGTCAGCATACCTAATGAAGCCTGGCTAGTTGCTTTAGCTCCCAGTTGCTTCTCTAGTGTTTATTGGGTCGCCTGCCCATTACACCAACAGGAATTTTAATGATATTGCATTCAAATGCAAAGAATTGCAGGTTCTCTATGGAAGGTTTTCCACCTTTTTTTTGTCTCCATTCATTCTTCAAGGAACTTTTCTTGAATCTTGCTTTGTGCACTGGGGTACAGTCATGCTGGATTAGAAAAGGGCTTTCGCCAAACCGTGTCCAAAATACCATGTTATGCAGAAGCATTAAGATTTCCCTTCTCTGGAAGTAAGAGGCACCTGAATTCAATAATTAACAGGTGTGTCCCAAAACATTTGTCCATATAGTGTACCTAGAACATCAGATTGCTTTTTTTCAGGAGATATGAGTGTACACCAGACACCAGCCTTTCATTATTTAGAATACCAGAGGAAATTGCCCATGTGACGAGACAAGAACAGTATTAAAGTCTCCAGTAAAACTCTCCAGAAAAAAGCTTTATATACACAAAAACTGGGATTCTTACAGCCACAGAACAAGCACAGCATACTCCGCCATACCACTGCCATACCCCGGTGCTCCTGTGCGTGTCCGCACTGAAAAGGACGATTTACTAACGTCAGTCATCTCTAATATTCTGTCCGTCGTGTCCTGATGGGTGCAGCTGTAATTGCCTTGCAGCCCGCTGTTAGGCATGTAAAATCAAAGAGCACCCCCACCTTACTCCTCTGTTCGAGCTGACCTTTGCGTCTTGTCCCACGTTTTCAGCTCGTTCCGCCAGCGTTCAGACGCCGAGGGTAATTATAGCTCTCGAGAGGAAATTATACAGAGCCTGCCAGTTAGCCACCAAGTGCTGAATAGCACAAGGATGGGTCCCTGAAAATAGCGCAGTAATGGGCGGCTTACACCCGCTGTTAATACACTTAACCATTGTGCACTGGTCGAAGTCGAACAGCTCCGTACATAATGTCTTTATTAGCGCACTTCGAAAAAATTCATTCATTCCGAGGAAGGGTGGCAGAGATCAGGACCGTTCTGTGAAGTGTTTACTGAACACTCTTTGTCTTTTTTGATCAAATGAATGTGAAGATGACTTTGTATTTAAGAGGCGTGCATTGCCTGTTTGGACACTAATTATGGCTGATGTCAGCAAAAATGCCGGATCTGATTTACACATGTAGCCTCAAATATCACAGAATTGTTTGTAGTGCAATAACACATAAAAGTAAATGAAGTACATTATGTGGCCATAGTAGTTGTATGTTGTATAATAATCTGTTAATGTATGAACAAAGAGTGCTGAGATGCTAGCCATACTCTATAATAGAATTACAATTTGAACAGTCTAAAATTAACTTAATAAAATAAATGAGTTGTTTTGTATTTGATGTGTTACTTGATCATTCAGAGTGTGGTACTCCATAGCCTTCTTAGGTAAATGGGGGAAAAGGAGCAATATATATGAAATTTTCCAATGCTAAAATAATTTTCAATGTCTGTAAATGCACTATAGACCACTTTTAAATATTTGTTTATTCATGATATATGTTGAGAGTGGGCTTTATTGATTTTATGAATAATAATGCTTTTTTGTTGGCCATAGTTATGTTTTAAACCTGTTATTCTTATTCTAATTTAAAAAGTCTTTTGAAATGAAACTTCCTCTGTAGAACTTTGGTTTGCAGTAAATATTAATAAACATGGCTGACGTTGCTGGAAATGACCAAAGCTATGAATAATTCATTTGTAATGTGTGCTGTCTCTCATCTGAAATATTGACCCCTAGGTAGTGGAAACACAGTCATCGAAGCCGTCAGAGTACTGATAGATCACGGTGTCCAGCCTTCACATATCATCCTCCTCAGTCTTTTCTCCACTCCTCGTGGTAAGACAGCATCATTGTAGAAATGAAAATAAAGCCTGGACTGCTTTGATCAATCCATGTCAGAAGTTGGGTTAATCACTGGAGATTTGCTTCATTTTATTTAAAGACTTTTATATCTGTCAGTTTTGGAGACACAGAGCCTTTCATTAGACATGACCTTAAGTTTTGCTTTACATTTGGTCTATGCATGTGTTCACTTGTATGCCACCCTAATGCTAGCTACCCTGTAAAACTAAAGATTCGAAATTTAAGATGCTTGTCACAGTTATACAGAGTTATACATGTGTAATATGCAGTGAAATGAAATGAGTCGCTCCTGAGACAGTACAATAACTAGAAAATAGAATATAGAGTAGAATAATAGAAGATTTTGATCAATACACAAATGTAAATGGTATGCATGTAACCGTATATACAAACTGCAGACTAAAAGAACCTTTACATTTAACAACTTCACTTCAACAATATGCATTGTTAAAAAAAACTCCTATACAATGCTCATCTTTTGACCATAAACAGATACTGGTTTAATAAATCACTGGAATATATTCATTTAGATGAAATTCAGAATTAGAACGAGCTGCACCTGTTGAGATTAGATCTGGACCCACTATTTGTTGTAGAGAGAAATTGAAAAAAGGGGTTTATTTTACCAGGAATCCCCTTTCATTATGCTAAGTTTCTCTCTGTCTTTTGAGTAATAAAAAACAGTGTAGTTTGAAATACATGAAATTCTTCACTTAGGAGATGTTGAGTGGCTTCGTTATGCTAGAAAAAAAACTATCCCTGCATGTGAGTTATGAGAATTATGCACACTTTTAAGTTTCAAGAGTAACCATCACTAGCGCCTAATTGTACTTATATATCCCTATTAATGGTCAAAACTTCTAAAAGTAAAGACTTCTACATTTAGCCTGCCTATATTAATTAAATGCAAGCCTAAATACCTCAATCACTGTGTGTGTGTTTGTGTGTGTGTGTGTGTGTGTGTGTGTGAGCATGTGTGTATGTGTGTGTGTTTGTGTGTGTGTATCCTATGCATCTTTATCAGGCCTTTTTATCATTTTTAGGGGCTAAATCTATCATTGAAGAGTTTCCAGACATCACCATACTGACAACTGAGGTCCATTCTGTAGCTCCCGCTCACTTTGGACAGAAATACTTTGGAACAGACTGATCTCTCTGGTTGGAGATGTCTGAAGCTTGAACAGAACAGTGTTTTGTGTCATTACAGTTTGAAGTGCCTCACTTACTATTTTAGTGTTGTGCATTGCAGTGTTAAATGATGAATATTGTCTTGCACTGCTGTGATAAATGACGAGTGTTGTCCTGCATTGCAGTGTTAAATGGGTATTGTCTTGATGGGGCAGTTGTTTTCTGTTCCCATAACTCTGTTGGTCATTAGCCCGGAAGTTACCTCACAAAGCAGGATTGATCAGTTTTGTAATGCAAACCTAGCCAGGAAGAAAAGAGCTGTAGGACATTCATAACTGACGAGCCTCAGCTTTGAGCTAAATCCTGTTTTGGTTTTGTTATCAAGTCAAGTGACCTAGGTGTTTGTCATTTTATGTCTTTTTCACAGTATACATTGAAACAGAAATATGCTCCTCGAGGACCATGGTGCCACACAAGACTATCGGAAGGCAAAGTGCAAGACTTTAAAACATGATAGCAAACATAATTACAGGACAGGGCAGCATACCAACAAAAAGGCAGAATCAGTACCAGGAATGAATGTAATTCTGTGTCAAATACTGTATACTCGCAAAAAGCAATTAAATGTACAGGTAAGGAATTAAAAATACTTTTGCAAAAACTGCCAAAAATGGCAGCAACAGGATAAAAAATGAAACTGAATAAATAAATTGTGTTTTAATGAGGGGTGGCAGTTTGTTTGATCCTTGTTTATGGAGGAGTTTTGAATTCGTGTCCCGTCCTGGCACTGAAGACTCATATTCTACAGGTCCGTTTGCCAGACAGCAGGAGGTACGGAGAGAGTATTGAAGGGTTGAGTGGGGTCATCCCCAATTCTTGTGGCTTTGCAGATTGAGTATGTGGTCTTGATGTCAGAGACAGTGGGGTTGGAGGCCCCTTTCCGGCTGTTCTTGCTGTCTGCTGTCGGTTCTTGAGGTTTGATTCCCATACCAAGCAGTTATACAGCCACTCCGTATGTTTTCCTAAACCACTCTGTAAAGTACGGTGGCCTCTTATAGACACATGTGAACACGCAACAGCACACAGTGTGAACAATGTAAAATTGTTATCTGTATTAAATCATTCACCAAGTGAGGCAGCTCCCTGAACACTAGAGCACCAGCTGCCCGAAAGTGGAACCTAGAAACGATGGGGGTGAATTCCCCTCAGTCATTACCGGATACGGAACGTGTTCCATGTGAACATCAAGAAACTTGCTGCTCTGGAAAATCCCACTACTGTAGAATATTAGTTTGTCAGACGTCAAGTTAGGAGGGTACAGTCAAGCCTGTCCATAAGTAAAACAGCTACAAGAACTTCATAATTGAGAAGCTCTCAATTTTGGGCTTGGGTGATCTGGTTACCCTGCTTTGTAAAATAATTCCCAGTGCAGTACTAGTTAGTCTCAAATAGCCTGCAACCTCACTGGCAGCTGCCCTGATGTCCTTACCATACTGTTCTACTAAAGCTTATGGTCTCACCTACTGGATTAGAACTAAGGACCATTAGTAATACGGTTAGGTGATCTTTATCTAAAAGCCACCTACAAAGGCTAATACCAATTATGACCAAATCTTATCAAGGTACCAGTACTTGTTTCACAGGCATGTAAACTAACTGCATGTGTGATGGGTGTCACAGAAACAATAGAATTTCTTTCCAAGTGTGGATTTTATTCATCCTTTTTTTAATCTTCGAATGAGAAATTATTAACGTCCATCATACGCAGTGTTTTTTTTTGTGTGTTTTTTTTTTAACAATGCACTATTCGTACCGTTTAAAAACATGATGGGTTGTAGTGGTTATGCATTAACAGTTTTAAAATCAGGAGGAATACATGTAACAGCATTAACAAGAAAACATAAGGAATGACCATATGGCATACATACAGGCACACAGTCATTTGACATGGAGTGTAGCAAAGAATCACATTTACATATCAGGAAAAAGGCTTAAGGACAAAGAGAACATGATGCCAATATACAGACAGCGTTATCCATGACTTAATCCCATTTCAACACAGCAGGGTAAATGAACAGTACCACCCCTCTGTGAAGTGGAATTACAGTGCAAGGTAATCTCTTTATTCAGAGGAACAAAGGTCAGTTTCAGGAAACAGCATAGCGGTATCAAAACCCGCATTGGACAAAGCACAACTGTTTGTTTTCCTCATGAAGGACTTGGCAAATAGTGGTTAAGTCGAATCAGGTGTGTTTGAGTACAACACTAAAGGGCTGCAGCGGGAGGAACACTGAACTAGACTTCTTTTTCGGCAAAAAACCCCACCATTGGCTCCAGTTCCTTTTTTCACCTTGAAATGTGTCTGTGTGGACAATGGCAACAAGATACGAAACAAGAAACTGCGATAAATTAATAAACCATGATAAAGTAAAAAAATAATACATCTCATGATAGTTAACCTCTCTCCACCAAGAGAACAAAATGACAACGTTCCACATACATGTAATGAAAATACTTATTACACCATCATGAAAGGACAATATCAATTATAACATTTACAAAAAAAGTGGATACATTTAGGCTGCACCACAGTGATTTTACAGAAAAAGCAGTCAACAGTCTTTGATGAAACTTTAAGGCTTAGATAGACATCATGCTTGTAGTAGAACTGTTGTTCTAATGTGCAGTGGATAAATGGACCGCCTTAGTCTTGGCTCTCTCTGGACAATGGCAAGTGCATATAGACAGAAGTGACTGACCTCGCCTCTTTCTTTATGTGATTGATGTTATTCAGATGCTGTGACCCCAACAACGTGAACAGCATGTTGGTAGGGTGAAACATAATGGACTTTCAGATTCAAGCCCAAACCGTAATCCAGGCCTGTGAGGACAGTCAGCGATCGTCCTAGGTGCTTTGCGAAGGATGCACAAAAATTGAAATCATTATGGGTGGTTAATAATAAAAATCCAGGAGAACCAATTACAGTTAAAATCCTCTCAGTGGTCCCCTCCACATGTTTGATGCTCCATGAACATCTTTCGCTCGAGTCTTCTTGTGTTTGGAATGCAGTTTGCACATCCAAACTTTGGTGCTTCTCTTCAAATTATGGACAAAGTTCAATCCAGAAGTCACTGAAAGTGCTTCACTGGTCTATATAACACAAAAACTAGTCATAATAAGTACCTTTATATACTTATATTTCCAACCCCCCTTCTACAACCCCATAAAGCATCAGGGTAAATACATACATAAATATAAATATATACTTACACATAAATGTACTTCTTTCATTAATTATGATCCTATATTAATGGTGACTGAAGGGTCATGATCCACTTCACCATCTGAAAAAGTGATGGGCAAGTAAAAATTTTAACAGTTTCTACTGAATATTATAAAAGAAAATTATTAATATGAACAAGATACAGTATCTGATTAGGCCCAAGCACAGTCGTAGTGATCGAGCACTAAAAATCATTAATGTACATCCATTTCCTCCTATAATTCTTAAAAGGCTTTTCTTAATATGCATAGAAGAATATTTATGATGCCATTAAAAGTGTGGTTCTCACACCTGTCCTCCAGGACCAGCTTGATTGGACTGAATTTTCACCACTTTCCTTGATCACAACTCCAAACACTTGGGGATGGAGCAAAAACCATGGGGATCCCGGAGGACGGCTTTGAGAACCACTGTATTAAATTACTGCAGACCATTAGGGCAGAGTTTCCCAACCCTGGAGGCACACTGCCCTGCATATTTTAGTACCTTCTCTAACATCCCCAACACAGTTAATGAGCTGATTAGTTGGATCAGATGTGTTGGGAGCAGTTAAAACACTGAAATGTGCACTGCAGCAGGCTTCTAGCACAGGGTTGGGAAACACTGCATTAAGACAACATGAAACATGCCACAGCCAATGTGGCAGGCAAGGCCATGACTATTAAAAGCTTAAGTCTACTGAGAAGGGAGAGATAAAAAGCCAAGCAGGCCTCCAGACGCAACATCTTATCGATTACATATCAATCAGCCTCTGTAATTGAGCTCACTTTTAACTGAGGCAGAATGAGGCACAGGCTGTCCTCGCTCTGACACTATCATGTCTCACTCACCCGTGCTCTCCTCATCTGATCCACCATCTTCCTCCCATCTCCGCTCACTGGCTAATAAGGGGTTCTGGGACTCACACAGGGTCCTCAAAGGGAAATAAAGGCCATCGCCTTCACTATGGAGCACAAGCACATAATATTAGATTATTAGATGCACACTAATACTGCCAACAGGATCACGCCACAGCATTTTGTGAATGTAAACTGGAACAGCTCGTTTCTTAAATGTGCAAGATGAAACATTCAATGTGTCTGATGCCAAGTATTCTCAAATACAGCATGTGCTTTTTCAGTGAAGTATATACAAACTGTCTGTGCGCAAATAAATCAGCAAGATCTGTCAGCAAGGTATGTACCTAACCCAATAATAAGCAGTGTCTGCATACATCTGGAAATATAGGATCATTATATTCAGAATATGACTGATAATGCTCACCTGGTGAACACTGGGAAAAGCCACAGCTTTTTGTTATCTCCAAAGACTTGTGCAAGGTTTCGGCGGATGCCAACATTAAAGCCGTTCCTGTCAGGACCATTCTGGAACACTGGTGCAGAGAAAGCCTCTGAAAAATTGAGGGGGAAAAAAAAAAGACAATTGATGTTTTCTACACCTGCTCAAGTACACAGATGAACCCCATTCAGGGCGCATAATACAAGTATCGTTAGAATGAGCACAAAATGCACTGTAGGTAATACTGGCGATTTCTCTACTTAAACAACCCTGTCCTACAAAACTAGAATGGATAATTGCTACTCTATCAACCACACAGAGAATCTGGAACAATACCAAATACACTGGAGAGGCAAAGCACATTGTGTCTTACCCAGTGTGGACCTGTTCTTAGCCACCAGCCAGCAGTGGTAGCCAAAAAGGAACATGAGGCTAACGAAGAACATGAGAGCAACAAACAGCAGAAACAGGACATGAAACTTAGCATGGTCATTTTGAAGCTGCCCCTGAAGAAAAAGAAACAACAGAAACAAAATCTATCACTCTGCAAAATACTTTACTATAGTTACACATTTGTAATCACAATATCCTACTAGATTAAAGCAGTGGGGAAAATGTTCTCCTAATGTAAAGACATAGCATAATGTAACTCACCGTCCAAAACTTCAGAAAATACTGGAACACTGTTGCTGCAATGAAGACACAGTACAGCATGGAGTAAGACAGAAAGAGCAGGAAGAACTTGTAGTTTGAGAATCCGACACAGTTGTTTACCCTGAAAGAAGAAGCAAAATATTCATAGGGTCACTGTAAGCTGCAGGAATATATCACTGTTCATTATGCACTTGTGCATGCCAACTCAAATAACTACGGTACAAAAAAACAGCATCGACTCACCATGGACAATGATGGTCCATTTTCAGGACGCAACTACAAAAAGAAAATACACATAGGTAATTAAATCGAACAGTGTCAAGATATCTTCTCTGATAATGGCACGTTCCTGTCCGACAACACCTTCTAATTATTACACAAGTCTTGTTTACGGCGATCAGCTTTCTAGAGAAACTGAGAAGGAAAGGTATGAGGCAGAGAAGCAAGACAGGGCAAACGGTAAACTTACGTTTCACAGACCGAACAGTGGTGACAGCGATCAGGCTTTATCAGCTGACAGCGATCGCAGAACCTGATAGCTAGGCACACATACACACACACACACACACACACACACACACACACATACAGACTCAGCATTTTTAATTCAGTTCCACACATCCCAAAATGAACTGACTTTCATGAGAATGACACTTGACGGTCTGTACAGCTATAGTTCATATTAGCTAATGACATGTCATAACACAATGCATTTGATACATTTTTATATACATAAAGAGAATGGCTAAAATACATAACAGCACAAAATTGATTAGCATGGATCAAAGGTGATATCAATCCATAAAATCTGAGATTATGAGATTATTCACCTCCTGACTGGGCCCGTGTGAAGATTGGGAGCTTTTTAGCTATGTCAATAAGGATCTGCTTCTGCACATCTGGCCTTTCCTCCATCTCATATCTTTCTTTGTCACTGTAGGAAAGGTGGAACTGTAGCAGAAGAAGAACAGGACAGTTATTCTTCAACTCATGATGATCAGATTTTCTATGAAGACATTTGTTGTATCGTTTTGTTGTTCTCTCTCACTGTGGTGTGTGTGTGTGTGTGTGTGTGTGTGTGTGTATATGTCTGAAATTCCAATAACCCTTCTTGACATCAAATCCATCAAGGTCACTGACCTTTTTGGACGGCGTGGCAGGTGGAGTAAAAATGGCCTTCCAGTAGGTCCAGCAGAACATCACAAAGCACACATGGAAAACCAAAATGTAGGTGACTGCAGAGGGAACCAGACATTTTACAATAACATTAAAAGGGACATGGCACAAAGAGGAGATTATAATTTGAGAGGAACTGACCTCATTCAGACATGAGAAGTGATTGTCTGTAGTATCAGAACAACATGCAGTGTATCAGACTGACATGCAGTGAAAGAATGAGGAAGTGGGGATTTAGGATTATTTTGCATAAATGGAACACCATCACTCACCTCTCTCCAGTGTATTGTGTAGTGTAACTGCAACACAAAACAATACATGACATTTAAGCCTGCTAACTTAAAAGCCTTCAAGCTGACACATTAAAACACATAACACATGCAATGCTCCAACCCTGTTCATCTCATATCAAGCCAATAAAGCACAATATGAATTTACAGCGTTATGGCGTCCATTTCAAGATATAGTTAGCTGTCTAGTTTAAACATAAACCACCACAAATGTACATATTTGTGTTATTTATTATTTTGTACTATTCTTAATCACAAAAAAACCAGCAAGAACATTCTACTGTGATATCAAAAAGTACTTGTTTACTCTCCCAATTGTATTAGCATCACAAAGAAGGGTTAGCATCCCTGCTAATGATAGGAGTCTGTCAAAAAAAAAAAGACGTGGACACTTACAGAAACACAATTCAAACACGTAGGCGTAATACGACCACAGGACCACAGAGGAGATAATGACCACAGGGATCCAGGAAAATATCCTCTGACAGCATCTCAGCCCCCTCGAAATGGCCATGTTCAGTCCAGTTTCTCAATCATGTTCTCCAGCAGCCACTAGCCGTCCTAGCCCCGGAAACCCCCAAGCGGATCTGCGGTCGATTTATCGGAACTGTGACCAGAAACAGCTTCGTCATGTTTCTCCACTGTCATCAGAAACACACAGTAACGCCAAAAGTATTGGGACACATCTTTTGGACTATTTCATATTGAAAGCCATTTATGGTTGCACATACAGGCACTATAAGACATTTTACTAGTACCATGATCAACATTAAGTATAAAAACTCAGAAGACACAGGACTACTTGCACTGCAGTCACACCGACCTCGGTTTCCCTACACTTTATGGACAAAGGTATGGGGGCACAACTGATTTACAGGCTTTGGGTTTTTATTGACCCTTACTTCCATGTACTTCCGTTTACTTTGGTAGGGTCCCTTTCCTATTCCAGCATGACTGGGACCCAAGATCCCTGAAGACATGGTTGAATGAGTTAGGTGCAGTGCTTGAAGTGGGAAACTGTCGCTGCGTCGGATCAGTTTCAGTAAGTAACGGAACGTTCCGTGCCATTTCAAGCACTGGTTAGATGTGGAAGAAGAAGACTTTCCCCCACAGAGCCCTGACCTCAAACACCAACGGAGATCGCAAACCAGGCCCTATCTTCCAGCATCAGTGTCTGACCTCATAAACGCTCTAAAGAATGA
>JBBMFX010000030.1:15620610-15633677 GCA_037832545.1 Rhabdalestes septentrionalis | reverse complement strand
CATGCGTTTGGAAGGAGAGACAGCAAAAGGGCTGATGGAGCACAGAATGTGTTACCTGGTGAAAGCATGTGCATTTCAACAGAGCTGTTAGTTTTCCTTTCGCCGTGTGCCGTCAGTATTCTGCTGCTAATGCACCTCTTATGGCACTTTGGTAGAGTATGTGGCCTACATTTGTTTCTGTCATTTCCCATTATGTGTGGTGGAGTGGTGGGTTATTAGATCATGATGCGTGTGTGTGTGTGTGTGTTTGTTTCTCTCTGTCTGCATTCTTGAAAATTCCTACATGAATCTGTCTGCATGCATGTGTGTGCACGTGCATATGTGGACATGTTCGTGAATGAAAGAGTAAGTGAGAGAAAAGTCTGAGGAAGAGAGACAGACACACAGACAGAGAAAACCAGAAGGGGAGTGTGAGACAGAGGGAAATGGACAGAGAGAAAGAGGCAGACAGACAGACAAGGAGAAAGAGAGATACAATGAGAGAAGTTGAGACAGAGAAAAAGAGAGTGAGTGGTAGAAAAAAAAAGATTTGTACTGACAGAAAGAGAGCGAGAGAGACTGAGAAAGAGGGAAAGAGTGATACAAAGGGAGAATGAGAGCTAGAGAGTAAGGTAGAGAGGGAAAGAAAGAAGAACGGTGAGTGAGTGGTAGAGAGGGGAAAGGGTGGTTGAGAAAGATGAACAGATATAGAGAGATGTGAAGAGAGATAGAGAGATCAAGTTTGTGTGCGAGAGAGGGAGATGGAGAAAAAAAGAAAGACGAACAGAGTGAGTAGAAGAGCAGAAGAGAGAGAGAGTGACAGAGAGAGAAGAAGAGAGAGGTAGAGTGAGGGAGAGAAAAAGAGATTGAGTGAGTAAGTGATAGAGTAAGAAGAAGAGAGAGGGAGAGAAAAAGAGAGTAAGTGAGTAAGTGATAGAGTAAGAAGAAGAGAGACAGGGAGAGAGGGAGAGAAAAAGAGAGTAAGTGAGTAAGTGATAGAGTAAGAAGAAGAGAGACAGGGAGAGAGAGGGAGAGAAAAATAGAGTAAGTGAGTAAGGGATAGAGTAAGAAGAAGAGAGACAGGGAGAGAAAAAGAGAGTAAGTGAGTAAGGGATAGAGTAAGAAGAAGAGAGACAGGGAGAGAGAAAAGAAGGACAAAGGGAGAGTAAGTAGAAGAAAGCCAGAGACAGTGAGAGGAAAAAAGACAGAGGGAGTAAGTGGTAGAGGAAGAAGAAGAAGAGAGAGAGAGAGAAAGAAGAAGAAGAGAGAGGGAGAGAGAAAAAGAAAGGCCAATGATAAAGGGAAACTTTCCCTATGTTTTGTTCCATCTGAGTGTGTGAATTAGTGCGGCTCTGTGCATATGAATGAAGCAGTGAGTGTGTGAGCGCATGAGAGTGGGACTAACCGGGCTGTGTGTGTGAGTGTGTGTGTGTCTAGTTTTAATTACATTCCCAGACTTCTCTCTGCCGTCTGCTCAAACGCCTCTCTCGTCTTGGTGCCTTGGCAGCGGTTCAGCTCGATGACTGGTGTTTTTTGAATCACCCTGAAACGGAGGATGGAGTTTGATAGCATTCCCATTTCATTCCCTGCATGCTTAAGTGTCTGGACAGAGAATTCATCATCTGAGCGAGTTTTTTTGAAGTTTGAGATGGAATACATATTGGAAACTTTGTATTCATCAGGGCCCTCGGCCACTGCTCTGTGCAGGTGATCAAAGAATTTCTTGTCTGCTTGCCTTATGGTTATGGCCTCTGAAGTTCCCCTTTCTTAAAAAAGGGACTCCTACATCAATACTCTAATTACTAAATGCTCCCATGCATTAAAGACCAATGCATGACTTCAGAGTCACTTAAACGCCCACAGACCTGAAGAGAACAACGCTGGAAACAATCTGAGGTCATTCTCAGAATATATGATGTCAAATAATCTGCAACACAAATGATGGTTTTATAAATCAGAGAGACGCCGCGTCACTAGACAGTAAATGTCAGACATGATCATCAAGAGTCAGCGGAAACAGCAGTTGAAAGTTTTATGTGATTATACAAAGAGAGAGGAAGAGAGAGAGAGAGAGACAAGGAGAGAGAATGAAAGATAATGAGACAGAGAAATTGTGAGAATGAGACCGAGATCCAGAGATGGAGAAAGAAAAATATCAATTACAGAGAGCAGACGAATGAGAGAGAGATAATGAGAGAGAGAAAGAGAAAAAGAAGGAAAGGGCACGACTGACAGAGTGAAAAAAAAATGAGAGAGAGAAAGCGAGATAAAGACAATGAGAGAGAATGAGAGATATATAATGAGACAGCGCGAATGATAGAGAGAAAGAGAGGCGGAGAAAGAGAGAGACAATGAGATGGAAAATGAGAGAGAGAGAGAGAGAGAGGGAGAGAGAGAGACTTAAAATAAATACTAGTAAGTAGAAATGGGCAAATGCTTCCATATTTCAACTGTGGCTAATCAGGGGAACATGGGGGGTGGGTGTGTGTGTGTGGGGTTCTCAGAGTAAAATGCTTCCACAGCCTGCCCCCTATTTCCTTCTGATCAAATAATGAGCCTAATCTGAGCCCATTTACTGAAAGTGTGTGTGCTCGGGCTAATTGTGGAATTTCAAGCTTACATTCATCGCTGCCTGTTTACAAACCATTTCTTTACATATTGCACCACACACTCTATATTATTTAAAAATCGATCTATATATTTCTATTTGTTTACACTACACTTTGAAAAGACTCAACTTAAGCACCGTGTTAATGAGCTGTGCACACTTATATATTTATATATCTGATACTGTTACACTGAATCCAACAGCACACCTTTAATATCGGCAAACATTTAACAAAACTATATCGCAGAATTTCTTAAAAGTGGAATTCAATAAATATATCAGGGGTGAAAGTGAGGGCTGTGTGTAAAATATGAAGCAACACATTCATGGGTAAACCAAGAGGAAAAATGCCCTGATATGCATATCATCCTCCCAAAAATAGTATTATTTCCTTAGATTTGCATCACTTATTATTGGACAATATTTTTAGTCTTCTTGTTGGAGAACAGTTTGTATGTAAAGTGCCACTAGCATTATATGCAGGACAGATATGTTTAGTTATGGGCATTATTCATTTAAACATTCATTTATTGTTCATAACCACTAATCAATGGATATAATAACAATGATATGAATATTTTACTTTATTAAGTTTTAAAGGTAAAGTACAGAGATACAGAGCCAGAGAGGCTGGAAAATTGTCATGTACTCATATACAACGAACGTTTTATGAATTATGATATATAAAATCTCCAAAATAGACCTCAGAATGGGTAATGAAATAAAACGATGTCCATGTAATATATGCTGCATCAGAATTTCATGAATGGACCCAAAGAAAATCATCTAAAATGATTTTGAGTTTGACTTATTGACATTAAGCATGAACATTCCACATGTTTCAAAACTGTTAAGTCATTCAGAGCACTTTAAATTAAAATGCTGAGTAAGAATCGTTCAAGTGGCTGTGATAGGAACCAGACATCTGAAAACTTTAAAGAGATAAGAGATAAGATAAACCTTTATTAGTCCCACAAGTGGGAAATTTGCTTTGTCATG
The DNA here is from genome assembly GCA_037832545.1 of Rhabdalestes septentrionalis. NCBI lineage: Eukaryota > Metazoa > Chordata > Actinopteri > Characiformes > Alestidae > Rhabdalestes > Rhabdalestes septentrionalis. Next base: position 15,630,091 of record JBBMFX010000030.1, on the reverse strand, counting down.
TCGGAAAGTAGACAGAACAAAGTTAAGGGCAGCAAAAATGAAGAAAACAATAGAATAGAATAAAATACTGTATCAAAAAGCTTCTAAAAGCTTTTTATTGCGTGAAATGGTCATGAATATGAGGCCTAAAGCCTGCTGTTTATGATAGGTTTGAGGTAATAATTTGATATGAAATGAGTTTTTTACATATCTTTAAACACAGAGCGGTGCATATAGACAAATAGTCTACAAAGAAAACACATTTCTTTCAATTATTTCGTCATTATCACATATAAAACCTATGTAGGTGAAAATGAAAGCATAGATGCGGGCACATGTAGAATCACTGGTTGGTTTGGAAAGAACATATAACTGTTTTTATGGTGCTGTTAATATGGCCACCTCTGGTTCCTGTCACCATCACAGTAACGAAATCTGACACCCATCTGTGGTCCCATCAGACCATTACGAATGAATTCTCAACAATTTGAAGAAACCTCTTTAAGGAAACATCTGCTCTCGAGTGTTTCTCGGAGTAAGTCTGTAAATGTTAATTAGTTATCGTTCCCTCCCAGACCCCTGTAGTGTCCAAGATGAGAGATGATCTCTGTCAGACCAGCAGCTACATCACAATTTCCACACTTCAGAGCCTATTGGTGGAGATAAGAATCTCATCCAAAAACATAAATCGATGTGGAACGGGTAACATATACGAGCCAGTCTGCAGGCCATGTGAATGCCATGCAAAAGTCTCTGTCACTTGGAAAAGTCTTCTTTTGTTTATCTCCAAGTGTGTGCACACTTTTGTTATCTTTTACGGTAATGCCCTCTGGCAGGTCTAATTGAAAACAGGGACCCGTGAGTATAAATCACGTTTTTGTGGAAAAATCTTTGCACTTCACAATCCAAAACGAAACAGTCCCATCACTGTCCTTCTGGAAAGCTGTGGCCTCTGTGACACGTCTAAACAAAAGTGGGGTGAAGGGAGTATGGTGGGAGGAAAGAGGGGTGGTGAAAAAGGAAAAAAAAAAAAAAAGAGAAAAGGAGGGATCTTTTTTTTGCACCCCGTCTCTGCTCATATTCACACTTAACAGCAGAATAAACAACGACAGGGCGGGGAGAAATTACAGACACCTCATCCAGCATGTGTGAAAATAAATCTGCTCCATGGGTGGAGTGTGTCTTCAACAATCATGGAAATTTCAAACGGCCGGGCCACGACGTGAAGCGAATGCACACAATAACACAGGCAGTTAAACGAGAGCTGTGCGACTCATGAGGTTGCGTGTGCTCCCTGGTATTTCGCCGGGTTACTGGAAAGGCCGTCGAACATGGTGACTCTCACAGGCTACAGCTAATAAAAGTCCAAGCAGCATCTCAGGCAGGTGCCTTCAATTAGCAGAAAGTCCTACAAACGGCTGACATCCATTTAGGGGTCACCGATATGCGACCCAAAATTCAGGCCCGGCAATCAGACCTCTGGCCCGGCAATTTAATCAAGACGGAGGTTAAGTCCCAAATCACACACTTGTATACTTTACATACCACACAGCACAGCGTGAAGTAAAGTAGCTTTTATGGCCATGTGGGAACACAGCACAGCACAGCACACAGTGTGAAGAATGAAATTCTTTCTCTGCATTTTAATTCATTCACAAAGTGAAGCAGTAAGTAGCCACTGACACAGCAACCGTGGAGCAGCATGAGGGGACAGCAAAGGTACCTCAGTGGTGCTTCTAGTATGCCTGGGATTTAAACCCACAATCATCACAGGGACCACTCCCTAACCATCAGGCCACCAGCTAACTGTTCTTTTTTCATCCTGCTTAGTGTGGTAGTATGGGATTTGGGACAAATAAGCATATCTGATCATGGGTAGGTTTATATAGGTTCTCATGTTATAAAAATGCCCATTTTTGCTTGCCTCGGAATCCCCATACAGTATATAAACACCATATTAACTAAGCAGCAAGACAACTAAGAGGTCCCTCTACTGGATTTCATACTAATTACAAAGATAAATAGAACAACTTAACAGGTAAGACAGACATGATACATATTCTTCACTTTGTTTTGCAAATATTTCCCCAATTATTTCATACCATTGTTCATTTTGGGGGTCTCCACCCTCAAGCTGTGATGTCAGCAAAAACAATGATGTTGCAACAGCAGACTGAAAGTTATGCATCTTTCCCGCCTTGGGAGTCTGGACTCCCAATCTGAATCTACTACATCTAAGAAAGTAACTTGAGCTTACAATGTCTAAAGAATGGGACTTGACATTGAGAAATGGCCCTATGGGAAGTACCTCAAGTGATATTCAGACTGTAGCCATAACAATACTGCTACCACTGAGAACTTCATGCTGCAGTTTTTGATCTTTTTTGATCTCTTAAACCTTTCACTCTGAGAAAATATAAATAAAATAAAACCCTGGAGGCAGTGCTTTTCTAACCACCCTGCCCCTGATTCCCTTAGGATTAAATGTAAAATGTGCTCGCAAGTGAAAAAAAACATGCATTACGGGATCACAACAATTTAGCTGAATGCTAGAGGTGGTGGAAATGAGTGAGATGATCTGGGTTGTTTGGTTCTATTTGAAATCTTGTGCTTGAGGCAGAGGTTTCCAATCAGTTCATATTGCAAAATTTCCAGCTATTTCCAGTTTGTGGCACACTTATATGCCAAACAGTCTTTGAGCAGACCTGGCAAGTTCACACTGACAGTCCTACATATGGGGAAAAGCAAAAAGTGTGTATTACTTTTGTGTAGGTCCATCCACAATAAGATTTTTATTATGCTACTGCAGAAGTTTGACAAGAATCATATCCTCAATCTGAAATCAAAACTGATGCATGCTATAGGCTCTATTAAGAATAAGCCATCATAGCAAACTATATATTCTTAGTAATCATCCATCAAAATGTGATACAAATCTTAAAGAATATTATGCAAGTAATCGAGCACTATTCGCAAAGCAGAATCAGCATCAGCATCACAGTATTCAGGTACTGGAGATGGTTTGGTCTAGTCTTTAGTGATCTGTACTATGAGAGACACAATCAGGAGGGCGGTGGGTTTCAATCCAAGGACTGCCACTGACCTACACTTGTGTGCCGTGTTGTAGTGTTAACACGCGTGACTACAAGGGCCTCTTACTTAAGGCAGCAGAGCATGGGTATACATAGACTCCTCCTTAGTGGACACTCACACATGTTTAAGATGGCCGTCCCAGGCTGTACTGACACGGACACTTACTGATGTGTACAACCGACAACAGATTAAAATCTTACCTCAAAAATAATTTCATTACAATTGACACTTTTGCTACATTTTATTACCGACTCTGGTGCCACTGCATGTCATCCCTTGTGCTGTTTTTGCCATTTTTCAAATGTTATTGAGCTATGCGTGAAGAATTGTGCATGATTGAAGGTCTCAAAGGACACACCAGCTGCGTCCTTCGATTTCTCCGAAACAGAGGCTGCATTGCTTGGACACATTCGAAAGGACAGCCTTCAGTGATGTAATTACAGAGACATGCAGGCTTCTTCGGCTGCATCCTTGGCTTTAAGGAACCGTGTAGAACAGGCCACCCCTCAAAATTCAGCATCCAAGAAGGATAATCCAACAGTTGCCTTAAACGAGCCACATTTCAATGACTGAGCACAGTTTAAGATCAAGAACCCTGCATAGAACTGACAGAATAGGTGGCAAGTAAGCAATATTATGGTATCATGCTGTGGGGATGCTTTTCTTCAGCAGGAATACAGCATCGTAAAAGTGAAGAAAAGAAGAGTTAAAAAAATTCAGTGAACATTTCAGCAGGGCTGTGACCCCAAGCTCTGGGCAAAAGCAAGGCATCATCCAAGCAACTTGCTGTAAATCTGCCATGCAAAATGGGAAAACATTCCAAAGGCAGTACACACTTACCTCAAAAACAGTGGTTTATTGTATCAAGACTTATTGTGGGTGTCAAAAGCTTATGCAAGTAGTACATTTCCATTTTTGTCTCTTAAATTTCAAAGTCAACTTTCAAATGTTGGATGCAATAAATGTCATAGTGTTCCAGTGAGTTACTTAAATGACCTAATCAGGTCACTCGCATTGTTTCTTTACCGGGGCATCGCCAAACATAACTTAATGGGGCAGGTGCACATACTATTTATATATGTCTATTTTGCATTGTTTTATTCATGTGTAGAAACCTCTGTAGCAACCCTTAGGCTTTTTACGTATTCCCAAATGTGTAAACGGAAAGTGAGATTCCAGTATGTTCATGAACATTTCTAATATTTCAGTTGTAGTATTATTGAATCACTATAGAGCAATTATTATGTAATTAAATAAGTTTTTGGAGGAGAAGCAAAACAATGGAAAAGAGCATGAGTAGGAGTAGGAGAAAACAACTGCTCCTGGAAGAAGAACTAGAAAAGTACACAGAAGACTTACAGCAGGTGAAATATGCATGAAAAAGTAGACTTCAACTAACCCATTTGTCACTTTAGCATTCCTCCTCATTAAAAACACCTGAACAAACTGATTAGCTAGTTAGCAGGGCCTTTGTGAATTGAATTCAGTGTGTCAGAAGAGGGAAAACATTAATTGCTGCAGATATTTGACCTGGAAAAATTCAGTTTGACACAACCTGAGCTGAACCTTTTTTTTAAAAAAGGTGGTTCGTGGAGAGATGCTGGAGATGTTGGAGACACTGTGAAACCATAAAGGTTGAACAGCTTCTTGTCCAAAAACAGTTCATGAATGAACAGATTTAGATCAGAATTTGATTTCAACAATGGAACGGTACAACATTTAATACACACCCACAAGAATGTCATTCGCCCTTTTACTTTTCAATCAGTTACCCATGTGTAAATCTCTTCAACCGAATCTGTCGCATTAGTCTCCATCATTCATCTTAAATACTGGGTTTATGTTTGGTTTACGCATAGAGCCCCCAAAGAAGATCAAAGTACATGCCCCCCTTAATGGCATTTACAGTCTTCCGAGATCTTTTTTGTCACAGATGGAAACATTGATTGGGCCTAAACTTAGCACGCTTGTCTGAGCTGAAAACTCCGGCTGGAAAATATGACCTAAAAATAATCTCTTGTGTGCTGAGAGATCAGACGGCTGGGGCGGCGGAACAAAAGGGGAAATACGCTCATTTAGTGTGGTTTCATCGCGCCCTGATCAGGTTTCCATAAATAACACTGGTGGCTCAATGGATGGCTCTCTGTTGAATGACACATCAGGCAACACCGGCAGGCTGCGCTTTTTCCCGCCTATACTGCTGCAAATTCCGCCTTCAGCTCAAGGACTGGTGCCTCTGTTTCTGCGCTTGGATTTTCTGGTGCTTTAGTCCAGGTAACTGACAGCCAATCAGCATGCTAGAAAACAACATACCATGGAATACAGGTGGGAGAAATGCATTTACTGGAAGAGGGTATTGCCGTTTGTGAGAATGAGAGGTGACGCAGCTGGAAACCTCATCATACCGGAGGTTCACAGCCTGTTTGTTCTTCATTGTCCATCAATCTGCGGTCTCTTGCGTGTGTTGGTTTACCTGTGTTTGGCTCCTTCCTTCCACGCCATTGACTTTCCACAACACTGTTGTCACTGAAAGGCCTGAGTGAAGAAGTGCCATCACTCACCAAGCATGGATGGCAGTGAATGTGGATGAGGAAATAACACTTAAGCGTATCAAATGTCTCCTGTTATCGGGACCTTCAGAAAGAAAGGTTGGGTTTAACGGCTGGACTTTTAATCAAGACTCTCTATAGACCTACTCTGGAACGTGTCCAAGAGATACATATCAATTATAACTGCTGAAACTGTTCTGTATTTGTTCTTGCAAAGTTTATATTAGCATGTATAGTTGACTTAGACTATGGCAGTGGAGGAAATGGTTCAATGGTGAATTTACAAATGAAAGATCAAAGCAAAAATAAAAAGTAAACTGATATCAGAAAGAGTGTAAACCTATTATAGAAACGTTACCTTCGTCTTTGTCAAAGAGCAGAAGGCCAGGGATGCTGACACCGGCAGCCACCTGAGAGGTATTCTAACACCATTCTGGCCCTCCTCTCATCTGTATCAGCAAAACCAGCTCCTAGGCCTGTGCCTCTAACCACGAACCACATCTAAGCCTTGTTTGAACACTTGAATTATTCTTATGTGCTGCACCGTATTCTGAATGTGCAGCACATTCTTGTACAACATATTACTGCACAAAGGTAGTAAGATGGGCATGCTCTTCATGATATACTCGTGTAATTCGAGATAGTAGTGGACTATTAAAAAAGCACGTTGTTTTACAAGAGATTTGAAATGAATGTCCATTTGACAAGATATTCATAATAACAGTCTTTCAAAAGAATAATACAAAAATTGTACTGTTGTGAAAATACTGTTTTCCCTTTCCTGTAACTCGCTCCATTTACCACACTGACATCACATGTATCAACTTTTGCACAGAAAATGCAGAGAAATGGATGGCTTTTACAGAGAGACAGGGGTCTCTACTCTAGCTGATGTCCCTGTGGGGAATTCCGCGGTAGAGTGTAACAAGGCTCATTTGCTCTTGATGGTCCAGCTAAGGTGACGCAATGATAAGGCCTTGTGGAATAAGTATTGCATCCTGGTCACCAGGCGTCGCAGCTCTCTGAGACACGCCATCAACCAGTTTTTTTGCTGAAGTGCATCAGGTCTGCTCTCAGATTGATGATCAACAGGTGACATGCTGAGCTGCAAATTTGGATTCATGATATCTCATTGGTAAAACTCTGGTAATACCTGTCAAATTCTGACTCTGATCAGGTAATCCTTATCGGCTGGTTTCTATATTAGCTACGCGAGCGTGATCATAGAGAACGTGATAATGGCAGAAAAAGCTTCAGGATTTTCATAATATTTACAGTAAGCGTGATTGGTGGGGTTGAAGAAAGAGCACCGATGACTTTTTCGAACATTCTAGCAGGCTGCTGGATGAGGCATGGAGTGCTCGATACATAACTCAACCAGAAATCTGTCTCAAGCAGGTCTCGGGATTTGCTTTGCTATGTGGGAACCACCAGTCTCCCAGAGAGCGTCTCAATTATAAACCACAATATTGTTCTCCAGTCTGTCAGAGGAGTGCTTGTGAGGAAAAAGACAAAGTCAACCCAGGAGAAGGGCTTAGCTCACTCTAATGTGCCGTTCAGAGGATCTGGGTGAGAATGTCCAAATGTGTCAAGTGCTGGTATAGCTTATACCAATTTATGGCGAGTCCCTTTTGAACACAGCACAAGCAAATGACTTCCAAGATTAAGTGCTCATAAATAAAAGCCCCTACCCAAAATATGCAGGACGTATGTTACATGTATATACATTTCAGAGTATTAAGTCCTTTGTTTTGATTTCCTAGCCAAAGTTTGCATTGCACTGACAACGTTCTAAGGCAGAAGGGTTCCTAGCAATGGTCACCACAAATGAAGAAGTCAACAAGCATTTAATGCTCATAGACACCTGTTGTCATTGCTCTCCCAATCCTGTCTAGCAGCAACAATGGGGCACATTATGATGCCATTAGAAGTGGTTAACAGTGATAGAGGGAATACAGCAACCACGACTTCCTCACTGTGCCAGGAGAGCGTGGCAGAGAGCAGCAGGTGGCTGGAGCGAGCAGGGGGTCTGGAGCTCAAAAAGGGAACAGAGCTCTGCGGTCTAGCTTTCAGCAGTCAGCAAGCCGTGAGGGAAAAGCCAGCCAAAGGTGGCCATGCTGATGAGTTGTAAACTGCACTAGAAAGTGATGGCCTCTGCATTAAAGCTGCTTTCTGAGACGCTTACTGTATTTTTGTGTGGAGGTTAGCAAAATAAATGGGCCGTAGCGTTTGGTTTTCTGTGGAATCTGACACATGCAGTAGTAGCCACAAGGGCAGAGGCTGGTAGTCAAAGTATGTGATGCTTGACCTCACACACCCTGCTGGACAGACTGTAATGGTCCAAGCAATTTAGACATACACTGAGTGAAACCCAGAGGCTTCAGTGTCATAGAAGAGTAGCAGAGTTTATTACAGTGCAGTAGTAGAAACCAACAGCTTATACAAACAGCTTAGAGAAATGTATTGTCAGCAACATATTCATGTGAAAATCACATTTGTACAATTTTACCACCTTTAGTTTCGCTCCAAACTTCCAAGGCTAGCTAAGAAGTAATGAAAGCTTAGTATAGTTAGCATATGTTTTGAAATTGTCACAGGCTTCATGAATGTGGTTATGGTGGACATAAAAATGTATCAGAACAGAAATATCTAACTAACCACACTTTACTGGTCACTTTTTGATAATCTGTCTCAGGTATAATGAATACTTTGGTATTTTGACAATTTGATCTTGAGACCGTGAGAACAAAATTCATTTTTTCAACGTCCAACCTTAACACATATAACCTCGAAAAAGAATTAAAAACTTGACCAGATAATGGTTGAGAGCAAAGTTTAAAAGAAACTGAAGGGCTGCGTGTTGCGCTGTCTCTCATGATCAAGGACGGTGAGGAGAGCACATGATTTTGATTAACCAGAATAAAATGTCAAAACAAAACAGAAAACAAATATATGTACCTTAAAATGCCAAAATCAAGCTATGAATTGCCTGCAAGATTTACAGCAGGGGTCACCAATCTTATCCGCTTAGAGCAGGTGTTACTGTTTGCATTCCAGTCAAGCAGAAGAATTCCTGATTCCACTCATTTAATGTGCTTGGTTGGAATAAAAACTTACGACCTGCACTGACCCTGTGGTGACCTGTTTTACAGTTATATAGCATTGAGTTTTGCATGATGCATATGAATGGACCAAAGACATTCAATATATGTTGGTTCCATTTGTGCACTTCTGACACTAAACACTGAAATTTAACATAAAACTTTAACATAGACACTTTTTAATGTCACTTTCTAGAAGACTGCCTTACCGACCGAGGTTGTTTCATGCAGCAGAACTGTCCATCTCTCGGTCAGGTTGCTATGGTGACTTCTCATTAGCTGATTTATGACACCTGTGCTGCGGCCAGTGATGAAACACAGTCTGCAGCTGTCTGGAGAGACAGAGAGAAGTGGTTTTTAGCTTTCCTAACAGATTGCCCTCTCCCTGCCACCATGCTTAACCACAGCACGCTTGCCTGTAATTCCACTTAAACTCAGAAACTGATGTCAGCATCAGCCCGGCGGGGAGAATGTGAAGACCAGTGCTTCTGAATGGTGTGATTTATTGATTGGCAGCAGCTTTAAAGACTGAGTCTGTCATGATTTTGACAGGCACAAATGTGTATCTATCTATCTATTTGTCTATCTATATATCTATTATTTATCTATCTATCGATCTACCGTAAATTCAGAACTTTAAGCCGCTACTTTTTTTCCCAAAAAATTAACCCTGCGGCCAATAATCAGGTGCGGCTAATACAGTGGGGCAAAAAAGTATTTAGTCAGCCACCAATTGTGCAAGTTCTCCCACTTAAAAAG
>JBBMFX010000030.1:15589456-15600155 GCA_037832545.1 Rhabdalestes septentrionalis | reverse complement strand
TGTGAACATTGTGCTAAATGATGAAAAAATGACACCTCTAAATTTGTGAAGCTGTTTTTACAAACGGCGCCCCATATAAATGGACATAACATTTTAAAGGTGTACTTTGGATCAGTGACAGCATCCAAGCTAAGCTTGTCGATTTGAGGCTAGCTGGGAAAACGTAAACTACAGTAAAATGGTAACAGTGTATTAGTGTCTTACTTGTGTAAATGAATCCAGCCACATTCGTTTCAGACATTACCTGCTGTAAAAAATGTTAATGGTAAGTCTTCATGACAGCATTCTGAAGCTAGCTGATATTGGATGTATGATGGAATAAAAGTACAAACTCATTCTTGGATAAAACTCAATAAGCACACACTCAGTTTTAAATCAAAAGATCCCATAATGCTGTAGTGAATGCAATTCACTATTTTCTATATAATTTTTAGGATAAATAACAGCAGTGTCAGCATTTAATAACAGCAGTGTTAGCATTTACATGCGTCTGTCAGCTAGAATGTTCCTTTTAATTTAATTTTGCCGGTCCAACTTTAATCATGATGTCTGATCTACTCCCATCCATCTGAATTACTTGCCTGGGCAAAGAGCAGCAGTCTTAATTCCAGAAGAAACACCCATTGAGGGAAGAGAACTGATGGATAGATTGCTCCAGTCCAGTACACAATCTTCCCACTTTAGCAACCATATCTGGACTGAGGAAGTCTTATATCCGCTAGCATGACCTTAGCTGGAGCTCAATCACCCTTCTGTTCTTTTGAAATGTGTGGGAATTGTCCTCACCCAGAGGGAAGTGAGGCAGAGTACCATGGCCTGGGCCTTTCAGAACTTCCACTGGAAACAGGAGTGTAGGGCAAGCCCTGGACATCTGGTAGACCTGCCAAGTAGAAGCAGGGATTTGGGATTAGCAGTTTTTTTTTTGTGGTTTATAATTTATTTAATTTCATATTCATGGCATTTAAAATGATACTTACAATCTATGAGCAGTGAATCTGAGTGTTTTATCTGCTCAATGTTTTGGGGTCATTCCAATTCACGTTTTTAATCATTTCAAACAAATTCCCAAGGCATTCTGAAAAAATAACACCCATATTTCTCACAGTTTTCAGTCTGTGTATCCTACTTTGTGTGGGACACAACAGTGATAGATTTTGGAACAACCCTGACCCTGGCGCATCATAAAAGCCTTTAATATTGCCAACTTTAAGACATGAGCTTTCGCCGAGCTTATGAAAACAAACACGAGCATTCCTTCCAAGTCAAGTCTACTGTATGCTCAGGGCCGATATGTTTATGCCATTTGCCATCAAGGGCTATTCAAATGAATTCCTGATGGAATTATTGGATTATACCTTGGAAAACTACCATAATTAATAGGTGTTTCAAACACATTAGTGCGTTGCCAAGAAACCCCAGATGATCTCTGTACATGTGATTTGATTTTGCTGCTAAACCAGTGACACATGTAGCCGAGTGTTACATGGAAGGCATGGAAGAGGCCTCGGCAGGACCCTTTAGGAAACCCTGTAGGAAGCTCTGATCATGCACTTACCCCACCAGCTGGTTTGCATGAAGTTTGATAAGAAAGATTATATCATCTGGCATGAAGGGAGGGGAATCCTGATGATGATACATCTCTTTTGTCTTGTTTGTTTATTTTTAGGGGTCATGACACACAGTGATTTTACACGTATGATTTATCACCTACGAAATATGTTGCACTTTACTTGCATCATGTTACAGCTGGTGTATGTGCAATGTAACAAAGGGATGACTTATTATTAAGCGGAACGCAAAGCAGAATCCAGTAACATTACGAACAGGTGGATTACGAGTTCCCAGAATGTGTATTTGAGGAGCCCTATGTTTAGATTTTCATTTGTGTGGTAATTTAACACCTGCAACATGATGTTATCCAAGAGGATCACTTAACTAGATATCAATGTGAGGTCTCACTCACCACAGGCAGGCCAGAGCAAAGAAACATATTGCTTCTTGATAATCATCAAAAGTGTTTGGCAATGTTGTGATCTCATCATTTGAACCTGCAATAGCAATAGTTTCTCCGCAGTTCATTTCACATTTTGAAAGTGCATCCCTCAACCACAAACAACTGACTCATCATAAGTGCTAGACGCTGAGTGAACGCTTCTTTCACCAACGGGTTTCACACTGATGTCTGGACCGGGAGGATTCACTATGGAACTGAGTCTGACTGCTCGCATGCTCCATGCACAAAGAGAGAAGGCCCGACTACCACCAGGAAATCCTGCCTCATCACGTCTCTTCTGGACAATCTGTTTGATGACTGACTTGCATTTCAACACAGCCTCCCTATTCACTAAAACAGAAGGGCCGATTCCTTTTCAGTGATGTCAGCTCTCACCTGGAAACCACATTTGAGAAGCAATTCATTGCATTCTATTCTGGATTCTATGAAACATTTGTACTTTTTAGGTAATGACAATGCAGTTTTCTCATAAATATATAAATATAACAGAGGTCATACAGAATTTATGGACATGGGCTAGTTGCAGGATAACATGCTTTGAAACAATAACACCACCAACATTGCAAAAACAAAACAGGTCCACTTCTAATGCCACAACATATAAATGATTCAAGTGATTTTTGACATTTGTGAAAAGAGAAAATGTACATTATTTAAGAGACTTGATAATAAAATGCATCTATAAAGCCACATTTCTTGATTTTAATAAATTATATTGACTGATATTTTTCAGATTTTTTATAATATTTTGTAATAGGGTGAAAAGGATCCCAAATAGAGGTTCCAGTACAATTCTCCAAGTTACATGGTGTGTAAATACTCTGGTTTTTAGAAAGGTACTTTTAGGTCAGTCATTATTTTCCCAAAGTAATAATATTTTTAACTGAATATCGTTGGGTTTAGTGTACTCAACCCTCAGAGCCCTGATATTATATGGCCAGAAAGCTTTTTTGTTTTTCATACTGTGGTGTGGATTCCCAGGCAGCTTCCAGACTCTCAATGGGATATGTGGTCAAACACCCAAAATTCTTTCCCAGAAAGTATTTTGTTATTGTTATTGTCGTTTGTATTATGCTAATACACTACATTTTTGGCTTTGCTAATTGTATTCAAATATTTGGTGTTTTGAGACAAAGAAAGGCCAATTTAACATACGACCAAAATAAACCAATTTTTGGTATATACACCACTTACTGGACCAGTCCTCCCTAGATCAAAATTACATATGTGTTATTTAAACGTGGTATTTACTGGATGGATATCAAGTGCTTAAGTTATACTACCTAGTGCAATCTGGTGGAACAAGTGCTAAAGGTAAACTTTAGGTGAGAGTTTATGCTTTTTGCTAGAAAACTTCAAGGGAAACGAAGCTCTAACTTTTTTAGTCATTTAGTCCTTTATAATGATTGCTTTGTCTTGAGAAGACTATACAAAGGCGAGCATTGTCCAAAGAAAATACAGTGCGTGCAAAATAAATGAAAATCGTGACACGCCTCGGTATTTATAATGTGAGCAGAGTAATATAATGTCACCCTGCAAATTTTTATGCAGGGCGATTCTTTTTACATCACATTTATTATGCTCAACATGTGCACATTCGGTTGACATACGCACATGCTTTAAATAATTGACATGTTTCAAGAAATGAACACACATGCAGTTAACCTAATTCTATTTTACAGTTTTCACCCCCCGAATGATGTGCTTACCAGCCTGGTTTCGAGCTTTTTAATATACTTTGGTTTTGGCAAGATAAAACGGGTTTAAAATGCCGAGTTCTCCCTGTGATCTGGCACCGACTCCGCTGTGGCAGGTGTTTTGGAAAAAGAGAGACACTCTATAAATCCAATAAAGATATGTTCACAGGCAAAAAAAATATGTCGTCAACCCCAGCGTCTACTGAAGGTCGATTTAAAACAGAAATGTTGAAGGAATCTCTCAGACATCTGTTTCCAGTGACCGGAGCAGACAAAAGTGATGAAATCACCAGAGAGAAAAAGGTCCACGGCCTGCTGGTTCTCATTATCAAGCTATAGATAACCTTCGATTCTAACTTGGCCTCGAAGACAAACATTAAATTTGCACCCTCAGCTAATGGAGCCATTTTAATGAAAGAGGATATAAATATCAGTCCAGAACATCCTCAGCTATGGGACATGTAGCTTAAAGGACACAAACCTTCAGCAAGAGCTCACGCAAGGCATGAACCTTTAACGCAAGCTGCACCATCAACTAATGGACTGCTATGAGAAGCACTCAGCAGTGCTCACTGTGTACAGGTCACGACATCTTCTAGGCCTCCTTAGATATCTCTTTATGTAAATAAAAATATCTTGACCCCTCTAGTTCTTCATCAAACATGACATCTGGATATGGCTTCATTATTTCTTCGCATAAGAATGAAAACTGTCTATTTCGTTATTCAAATAAAGTTCTGAACAAAAATCACATTTTCTGGCTCTGCATGACATACTGTTATCTAAAAAAAAAAACAGATAAAACTGGAGACAAAATCAGGCAGTTAGTTCCATTCCTCATTTCATACTTCGTCTATGTTTTGTACATGCTTCTGGAGACATGATGCTCATGACAAGTGACACTGCAACCAGACTAAACCAATTAATTTAGGTGCTAAAGTAGAATGTGAGTGATTTGTTTTTACCTGTATAAATACAATGGTATTAATGTCTTACCTTTCAGCAAAGACAATTATAAGCACCCAGGATCATTTTTCAAATGTTCTTCATTTCACAACTATTAAATGTGTAATCACACTACAATTACTCTGATTACTCTATAAAATAGCTTAAAACCACACATGTTTTGGCTCATCAACAACATTTGTGATTTCAGATTTCTGGGCTTAACCATCACTTTAAGCATGTGTAGGTTTGAAGGATGTCTGTCCTCCCACTTCAATATTATGCATCCTCAAACTTCAAGTTCCATGTGCAATATAAGAATGACAGACTGCATCAGTGCATCTACAGCAGAAGCTGTTTAATTGACAATGTGTTTTCTCGGGCCTACAGCTACATGACAGGGAAGGAGCACTTTGCAGTCCATGTTACCGTAACCTTTGAGGTGGTGAGAGACAACCCCTCCGATTGACAGTTCTTTATAAACACATTCCTTTTCGTCTGAACCGTCATTTTCCACGAGGGGAAAGGAGGTCATGTTCAAAGCGCATGCTTGTCTGGGTCTTCAGGAGAAATCAACAGATTGTGAAACTTTGTACGTTTGACCTCATGTCAGTAGGAAATGCCTACATATTTTTTTATTTGGCCCTTTTGTATCTTCTGTATGGAAACCTGTTCCACTTCTGGAATAAGCCAGACAACCCATCACGCTGGAAACTGGTTACACGTATGAGTTTTTGTCATCGTAATGCAATATTTGTTTTAACATTTGTCCTGACGACTAATGTTGATTTCAGAATAACTTCTTTTTTCCGGGGGTAACAGCTTTCTCAGACAGGATGACTGTCCCGGGGCTACTGTGGTTATTTCATTCAGGTGATAAATGTCGTCCACAAGCAATTCAAATGAAGTGTGAGAGTAACGGAGGAAATGAGTCAGTCTCGGAGATAAGACGAATGGAAGGGCCATGTCCCGAGCAGGTCCACTTTCTAAAACACAGGGGAAGCCTGGAAAGGGGCAGTGTAGGAACAACTCAAATCGAACCCAAAAAACAGACCAGAAAAGTCGGAGAGCAGAGAAATGAGCTTAAGGCATGGAAAGGTAACTAATGATGGCCATTAACCTCACACTGTTGTTTTTTGTCCATGCTATTTTGATGAAAGTGACATCATGCTCCTGCACTACTTGTTTAAGTGAACTCTTCAAAGTAACCACTGACCTCCGGATAACTGCACCTATGCTAATGCCTGTTCAGTGGCCTGGACGATCATCCCTGACGGAGTCCGTCTGCCGCAGAGACAATGGAATCATAATGCGTACAGACATTCCTCTTCAGAGCAAAGCGAGCATAATGGCACTGTTCTTTTATGGTGTTTGCATGTTTCATGTAACAGGAAGCTTCTAGTGAACCAATGACCTGGAACCTCTGGTCGTTTCCTGGCATTGCTGATGCCATTAGTTGTGTTAGAGGTCACAGTCTGGCCCAAAACAAAGCTTGGACTGTAACCTTTAAAAAAGTTAATATGTCAATTTTGTCAATATTGTCAGCTCAAAGCTCAAGAACTGGCGGGGGAGTGGCTATGAGAAATGAAGGAAAGCAACGCTCTGTTGATTTAAAATGATTGTGTGAGAACGTATGCAACATTTGCTTTACAGTATTAGCTTGCATAACACAGTTTAAGAGATTTAAGAGCCATACAAGTGTCTCTGGACACTACTCTGCTATCTTTATTAAGGCGAGCAGTTGCTGTCAGAGCGAGCACTGTGGGGACTGTGTTGAAGAAAAGAGCTGGAACTGAGTTATGTAGCAAGTGTTCCCACTGCCACCCTTGGCTGTCTGGGCATTGTAGGCACTAAATCCAGCGACCTTTCAATGCAAGATGAGGGCATCATTTGTTACCTTTTCCTTTCAGTACGAAACACATAAGCCGACGAGAGCATGCTTCTTGTCAAAACAGCTCCGGAGCCACTGTAAACATTCCTCTTTTTCATCCATCAGGTTAGCAGCCCTCAACGTGCGGTTGGCAGCATCCACTGCGTGCTTCGCTACGCAGGCCGACGAATTTACTGCGCCTCGCTGAAACAGCTGTGAAGCCGCAGCTATGAGCGGATGATTTAGCAGGACGCTGACAGGGCTGGAGAACTCGAGAAGGGTGGAGAGGACTTGGAGTATCCCATCAGCAATGCGTTTGCTCGCTTGGGACCTTGCTTCCCGTGGCATCGTGGGCCGGGCCCGACTCGAAAGCCCTTTTTCGAGGAGATGCAAGTGCAGCCGTTCATCTTCGCTGACAATCCTTGAATGGCTGCCCGTCAGATGACACAAAGGGCGCAAGAGTCAGAGATTTTTTCCTCGCCCCAGGAGAGGATTAAATAGGTGAGCAGAAGTTCACTTAATGTGAAGAACGAGTCTCTGTTCACACCGTTTCGGAAAACGAATGGAAATGGAATACCCAGACAAAGCTGAAGCTCATTAGCCCCCTACTTGAGCCGAGGGCCCTTCGAGAGCACTGTCTGTGCTTGGCTATTCTGCCACTTGGTAGCTTTAGTAATTCTTTCGCAGGGCTTTCATTTCTAGCTAAAGCACATCCAAAGCCAAGACTGAACAATATCCTGACTGCAAAACACTTCATCTTCCCAGACGTTAACAGGTGGAAAATAATGAAAACTCTGAAAAGAGGATACAAAAAACTTTGAGTCATTTAAATAACCCACACCATCTGAAGATGTCAGGCAGGGCCACATGAAAGGCTACAGCCGGCTGACTACAGTCCACAAAAACTGATGCGTGCTGCATTTCTCACACATGGCAAATAACATTAACAGACAGCAGACTGGAATATCCTGTCTTCATGTACTCACCAGCCGAAACCACATGGAGCATTAATGTTATTGTAGGGTTTGCTCATTATCATGCATGGTCAATTAGCTACCCTAAGCCTGGAAAAAGAGCTGGCTTCTGCATACCAGTTGACTCACTACCACAAGGTGTGCAGCAGCGTTACCCTGAAGACATGTTGACACCATGAAAAATAGGTTTGACACCATGGTTACCATTATGGTACAAGACAGTTTCAAAAAGTGTTTCAAAAGCAGGCAGTTTGTTTCAGGGGAGTTCTGAGAAGACTTCATATAGGGATGCACGGCAATAAAACAAAACAAGAACCAATACGTAGTTATGATGGATAAAAGACATCTTGTATAACAAAACTGGGACCACACCATAAAACAAAATCGAGGTAGTCTAAAAAGATTAATTCCTGTATTGAGACATCTGTGAAAATGAGGTAAACACCTCATTTTTCAAACACTGAGAGAAATGGTATTAGACATGTCCACCCAAAACATCGACCCAACATTCCACAAGGTCCCATGGTGCACCTTTTGTTTATGAGTGAGTATTTGTGCAAGTCTCTTGGTTTCTGTAAATCCATGTGGCAGCTCAACAAAGCCCATTCTCTTTTGTTTCCAAACCACCCATGGTAAAAGGGAGGCAACTGCTTATCGTATTACCAGAGCTCTTCGTTTCTCTCTCTGTTCCACTGGAAAGGCTTAGCCATAAGTCAATCCCATCTTTCCTCGACCGGCTTTAGTCACTCTTAATTGGGTATTACATAACCCCAGCCAGCACCCTAACGGTAGGACGGACGTAAAGTGACCAGAGCTAAATTACTTTCAGAAGGACAAGAGTGCTGGCCAAAATACTTGAAATGACACCACCATTTATGTCATCAAAAGCTAAGGTTCACTGGCAACTGTGTGGGGTTCCAACCAAGAGATATCAAGCGTACTGGAACCACTGTTCCCTGGGGTGGCCTATATTCTATCTGCTTCTTTATCTCTTTTCCATCACAATAGATGTTTCCCTCATATCTGTGCGCACTGAGCTCCCTTTCCATTGGGTCATGCTGTTTGAAGTTCACTTGTAATGAGAGTGGAAAATCCATCAGTGTGTCTGGGAACACGCATTTGTTTCCCAAATGGAAGTGTACATTGTACACCTACATTGACATGAGTTGGGGTTTTACTCAGACAGGGCTGTTAGACCATCCTTACAGCATTATTAGTAGTGTTCCAGTTCCTTGTCCACCCAAGTCCTTTCCTAGTGCTCATCAGGGGCACTGCCAGCCCAGAGTCAGCCAGCTCATCATTAACAGTAATACCTTGTTTAGACCTTGTCATAATTCACATGTCTTCATTCATTCTAAACATGGTCTTTACTTTCAGCAGCCTGGCAAAACACAAATTGCTTCACAAGTGTTGAGATGTATTCTGTGTACCTTTTGGTTGAAAGTCTCTTCCTCTGGATGAGATTTATGGCCTCTCTATGGGCGGTAAATGGCTTTGCTCTTCAGGATGCTGCCTGTCTCACTTTCTTCGTATGCAGGAATCAATGGGCATTGGCATCATCTCACTGATGTTTTTTAAAAGTACTATCCTGGTAAGACAAGCTGCGGACACACAGATGTCTCCATGGACTTTTGGAAAACAAGACGACACCTGGGCAACATCTCTGCTGAAAGCAGTTTGGGTCGGTCCGAGGAATATTTCACCCAAAAGTACTGACATAGTTAACACTGGATAAAAGGCTCATGGGCAGCAGCTATCATGAACTCATACGCTCCTACTAACTTCCATTCATTACGGACGTCATTTGTTTTTCTTCCAGTGAAATATTTCATTATAGAAACGAAATATGTGTGTTTGGACTGGGCTTCTCACAAGAGTTAAAGCACATATGCTGTAAACACTACTGCTCTTTTATTTATAGGCTTAAAATGGCACATAAGGGGACTATCTGACTTCAAGGAAAGCAGACTAACACACTAGGGTGTCAGTGGAAGAGTGCTTTGCTTTAACCTGACTTCACTGTCTACACAAGACCACCATAAGGTGTCTGTCTGGAAAGCCCTAGGACAGCCTTAAGTTTGATCTTGCTTTATTATTTCATTTTATATTTTTCATTCAGTAGCTTAATGAATCGTTACTACTTGCATGTCTCGAATAATTTAGCTTGGTAGGACATGTATTTTATATAGAGCTAAACCCGATATAAATTAAAAAAAAATGTTAATAAAGCAAGAAGGTAATTATTAGAAAATGGTTCAAGTCTGAGCCCCCTAAGTAAAGCACAGGTCCAGATGAAATCTGGAATATGTTTTTGATCCACCTAGAAATTCAAGATTAAGACTGACAAAATATGCCTCATGCAAAAAACAGTCCAAACTGAAATTTCAGCATGGACATGTGAGGTACAACCATAGGAATTACCACAAGACAGGCTGTTTGTGTAGCTCAGTTTACATATCTGGACTGTGTGAACAGGGGAAGGAGTGACATATCACAAATGCATTTAAAAAAGCAATAATGTAAAATTTATCATGGAATGGGCCATGGAACCTTTTATTTTATTTTGATTTATCCCAAAGGAAATTGTTTTCTCTGCATTTAACCCATTCACTAATTGAAGCAGGGGGCTACCGCCAATGAGGCGCCCGGGGAGCAGTGTGAGGGTTCCGGTACCTTGCTCAAGGTTACCTCGCAAAGATGCTAGCCGTTGGGATTTGAGCCCCAATCCTCTGATTGTAGGACCAACACCATAACCACTAGGCCATCCAGCTGCCATCCATATGATTTATAATATCATAAAAGTGCACTCACTATTGGGCACTGAGATGATTAAGTGAACGCATCCACACATATCTGTATATATAAAAATTGATTTTTTAAACAAATAAACAGATTTCACATTTCCATTATATTGCTATCAGAAGCCAACACATTAATTCCAAACCATTTCCAAAACTAAGGCAAAGCTAAGGCCTTCCAGTGTAGTGCTCTGATGGTGAAATTAGGGTCTGTCTTATCAACATTTGTTTGTTTTTAAGCAGAATTATGGAAATGGCCCCTTGAATTATAGCAATGACTCTCTGCGCTCCTTCAAAATCAAACAACAGGTGTCTTTGTCAAGCTTGAGGGATGAGAGTGGGGATCTGGGAAGGGGGTGTTGGTGGGGGGTGGGGGGGGGTGATGGGGTGGTGGGGGGGTT
>JBBMFX010000030.1:15562003-15587313 GCA_037832545.1 Rhabdalestes septentrionalis | reverse complement strand
TTTTTGAGTTTCACTCTTTGAAAGTGATATGGGGTGGACTGCATTTCTCAGGCCTCCCCCCTCCAAATCTGGTGCTGAAGGATAGACCACCCAACTCTCAGCACTTTGAGGGAATGCTCATGCCCACTGCCTCCATCACTCCGCTCTGAGGAAGTCATTCATTTAGGCATTACATGTACAGCCGAGGATGGAAACCAAAACACATGTAGAGAACAAAAATAAAATACTAACAACCAAAATCTAATAACACAGAGGAAAAGTTGGTTATCATTTACCTTTTTATGTATTTTTGCTTGTTTCTTCGGCACAGAAAGGACAAAGCTGATACATACAGTAGCATGTAGTACCTTAAAGCTTGCTACCCACTGACACTGATGAATGTGAGGCACAGGGTGGATTTAACTCACAGGAGAGAGGCGCTAGCGTGAGCAGGAAGGGCTTGGACTGAGCTGAAGGGCGTTGAGTCTATTGTCTCAGCCTGAGGCCTCAGCCGGCCAAGATGCTCTCAGCCGACTGGCCTGTAAAGCGAACCTTTGTCTGTGACAAATGGCTATGGCATTTTCAACTCTGGCACTGGAGGCTCCTAAGGGAACCTTTTACGGTATGAACAGTGAACCACGCATAGGGCAGAAACTCATTATAAAACCCCACCAAACGCACTTGAAGGCAAAAAGGCTTGACACTGACGTCCCACTTTTTCCACATCTAATCAAATCGCAGCAGCTTGGGTCGGAGTTGTATGTTCATCACACTCAAATGCTAGGACTGGAATGGGAATAAGGAATGGTCAGAATATTCAAAGGAACTTTCATTCTGTATATCAGAATCAGCATCAGAAACTATTTTTGATCCCAGAGGAAGGTGCTTTACTGTATATACATATACAATTTCATCAGATTAATCCCTATTAAAGTGCTAACTAATGCGAGGCTGGTTGAAAATCTGCTGCAGATAGTGTGTAGTATTGTTCATATTTAGTCTCAATAAATGAGCTTTTGCAAAGTGGCAGCCAACGTTCACAGATGATCTAAGAGCGCTGTGTTGCTTATGCATCATTTTGCACATCTAGCCGCATTGCACTACATTCATGACACTTATGATGGATTATTTCTTCGCTCAGCACCACAAGCAAGGCATATAGTATGTAGTTGCATGCTGTGATCAAGCACATTTTATTTGGAGGCAAACTATGGGAAAATTCTCATCTGACATGTCAGAAGCAAAGAAAATGCCTGGACGCAGGAGTCTTCGAGCCAAGTCAGTGCCAAGAAAGACCTACTTACTGCCATGGCTTTGCTTGAGATACATCACTGGCTTGTGCAGATTTGGACAGAGAGCCATCTATTCATCAGGCATAAAAATCTCATCCTGTCGGAGAACCTGTTGTAATATAGCGCAGTCAGAAGAATCAGTCCGAAATGCTAAACACATGTTCTGAGCCCCGGCAGATCCAGAACTCAGATAAACAATTTCGTCGTTTTTCCAGAGGCATTTAGATCCAGAATTCTTTTGAAATTATGCTCGCAGGCAGAGAAAAACTTTCTTAACAAACTTTTAGTCATGTTAATATTGATGCTTTATAGTCTTACTGAAATATATCGGTAAAAACAACAGTTTATTTAATAAATCTCTCAACTTCAATGCACATCCACTGTATTTCATTCTTCCAGAGACACTTCATCCTGAATGGTGCCTAGGCTATCAGTAGTTGCCCTCCAACAAGTCTAACCAAGTTTTCCATCAATCTGTCTTGTTAATTAAATGCAGAGAGTAGCATACATATGATTAGCCATTAAGGAGAGCATTGATTTAACCACCTAACAGGGTGACCGCTGTGTCATGACTGAAACAGATGGCCACATATTTGAAAAGTGTTTTCTAAAATTATCAGTGTCTGAACTGCAAGAAGCCAGGATGAGTTTTGCTCCTCTGAAAGAAACTTGAGCCCCCCTGAATATAACCAGATCTGAAGCTTTGGGGAGGTGATCGATACTGAAAATAGTGCTCAGGCTTTCCAACAACAAGGCACAGGTTAAACCAAGGCACATTCTAGTGACATTAAAATGGGTGAGTTTGTTCCTGTCCAGTGGTCTATGTCATCAGCAGAAAAACATTTTCACATTTGTATGGATTTGTTAGTTGATGCTCTGCATTTTTGAGGTTGCTCAAAGCTCAGTCAGGTTTCCCAATGATCTTGTTGTGCCCAAACTCTTGGATGTCTTAGTCTGAACCAATATAGCAGGTGCGAAAGGCAGAGCAGGCCGGACCAGAGATATTTTTTAATGGTTTGACTTTTGGACCAATCGCTAGACTCTTGGGGCAGAAGTTGAAGACAATTAAAAATTAACCATAGCAGCAAACAGGGAGCGAAGGAGACAACGTATTTGATCGTAATTGGGTCCAACTAAAAAATAATGAAAGGGCTTGAGATACTTATAGTTTATGTTAACTTAATTGTAGCAGAATGGCAGTTTTTACTCAATTCAAATGGAAAATGTTGAATTAACATGCTAATGTCAGAGGCACGCCCAACTACAAACCAACATCATTTAAGGGACCACGAGCCAATGCAGGTGACAATTTGACGTCAGTATGCGAATATTTTTTGCCGCTGCATAATGTGAAAGCAAAGCTGAACAGATAAAATGTATAAACATAACAAAAACTTGAACCTTGGTCCAGACTTTCAGGCGGGAAAATGCCCTTAACTGGTGTCAGATCAGCCGTGTACATGTGTAGAATCCAGCAGGTGCGTATTTGTCCAGTGAAGGAACTCTCTATTTGAGTCGTCTTTTTCCTAGACACTTCCTTGTTTAACTCAGATCATTTTTTAAATGGCTATTTTTACTTATGCCTTGGTAATTATTATTTCAAATAATCCTGGGACGTTTTAGAGACTCTACCCACCTCTGATTACGGCACAAGTTTGAGAAGCTGAAAAAACAAGAAATGTTTTTGTCCTGCCACCAGCCAGATGCTCTGCTTCAGAAGTGAATTCCTAATCATCTGTGAGAATGGACTCTTTATAAGCACCCTGAACATACATCCCATGCCCTGGTTTGGGAACAGGACTATGAATAAATATGAGGTGCTTAAATCAAACCACAAATTAGGCAAATGAAAGCTAGACATTAAGGAATTTCATTAATAGAGTATCATCCCAGCTGTACGGAATAGACGGCGTGTAAATCAACTGAGACTTAAATCATTTGGCATTTAAAGCAATAGCTTTGCTCATGGAAAGTCATGTCCACGATTAATTTCTCTCAGAGAATTTTTTCGTCAAAACGCTTACTTCATTCTACACTTTGTTCATTACAGCAAAAACATCTGGCTGACAGGTTTTCTTGTCTTTAAAAAAGAAAAAAAAAAAGAAAAAAAGTTTCATTCCTCTAAACAGGGAGAGGAAGGTATGGGATTTGCCAGAGCAGACTGTGATCTACAATTACGCCATGACTTTCAGCCCTAGTTAGTTAGACAAAGGGTCAGGAAAGCAAGAAAGACACTAATCCGGCCCTGGTTGTCAGTGACTTTTCAATACTCCGATTACAACATTTCCAGGAGTGCAATTTTCTGAAAACAATCCGTTTTCCCCTCATTATCCTCTACAACACATATCTTTACAAATGACCTTCCCGACAGAGAAAAATAGCTACACTGATAACAACCAGGACTGGGCGACCTCACAAGAAACATTAAATCATGACATTGAAGTCCATTAGAAGGTTAGTTCAAGAAGATAAGATCTGGAAAAAAAAAGCTCAGTCACCCCAATTTATGGAATGAGGTAAAACGTGAATTCCAGCATCAAATGTTGGTGTAACATTTTAATCTGTGTTCCTTATAAGATATCCTCAGAGAGGTTTTGATTGATCATCTAGCACAGATCACTGAGAAAGAATACACACATTAATACTGGCTTACTTCACAACTAGGCCCGATCTGATCTGACGCTCAGTATCGGTACTGGTCCAATACGGATCAAAAATATTGGAATGTTCATAGAAAAAAGTGTAAAGCAATGTGGCCTTTTTGTCATGCATGAACCACAGCACAGCACCCAGTGTGGACAGTGTGATATTCTCCTCTGCCCTTAATTCATTCATGAAGTGAAGCAGTGGATAGCCAGTAACGGAGCTCCAGGGGAGCTGTGTATGCACTCCTTTTTTTGTTTACTGGGAGATTCAAGTGTACCTCAGTGGTGCCATTGGCATTCCTGGGATTCAAACCCACAATATTCCAATCTCTTTTTAATTCACTAAAAAACAGGTCACCATCTGCCTGATCACACATACATGCTCAATTAAACTTTGAGCAAAATGCCATAAAAATGATGTATTCAGACTCAAGCCAGGAAAAAGCAAATGAGCAATAAGCTTGTGTCTCAGATGGGGAACTATGTAGAAATTAAAATGCAAGATGAGTGCATCAAAACAAATGTATTATTAAAAGCTTAATTATTTACAAGACGGGCAATAGTCATGGACTAGTAATGGTATCAGCAGATAATCAAGATTTATTGGTATCGGACATGGAAAAGTGGTATCGAGCCACCTCTAAAAAGTCTGCTTACTGAAGATCACTTGGCGTATCAAGGTTTCACAGAGCCAGAGCAATCCCATTATCCTCTGCAGAGGCTCTGAAAGAGAGGTATATTTATATTGCTTACAATGGATATAGATAAGAGACATCCCTTTCAAAAGGTTCACATTTTGTTGCTTTGCAGCCTGAAATCTCACTGCCCAGAAAAATAAACAAATACAGATGTATTTATTCAAGTTATCCAAAAAAAAAAAAGTATTTTAAACTCTGTCAGGTGCATCTGATCACCTTTTCCATTGCACACCAAGCTAATTGCAATCAGGTTTGGATTTGGTCACATGTTTTGATTTGGTCAACATAAAAATGGCTATTTTTGAACTTTCCAGTGCATCGTTTGGCAACTGACAACAAACAATCAACTGAGGGTGTCAAAGCACTGTCAGGAGATCTCAGAGATAAAGTTGTGGAATGGACATGTCGTCAGGTTTAATAACTTAAAAAAGACTTGTGAAATTTTTCAAGCCTGGTGATTGCCATGGAATTCATTCTTAAGAGCACAGAAAATTAAGAAGTGGAAATTGTTAGGTATTACAAGGACCACCCTTGGATCAGGCCATCCCTCCAAAGTGGATGGAAGAACAAGTAAGAAACTAGTTAGAGACGCTACCCAGAGGCATGTGGCAACTTTACTGCAGCTACAGGAGATTATGGTAAAGAGTGGTCATCAAGTGCATGTGACAGTAATATCACAGGGGCTCCACACATGCAGCTTGTAGCAAAAAAAAATAACATGCCTAAAGAAAGGTCACATTAAGATTTGATTGGGCTTTGCCAAAACGAACCTTGAAGTGTCTAAAACCACATGGGAAAATGTGTTATGGTTAGATGAGACCAATATCAACCTATCTGGCCACATTCCAAAGAACCCCATTCCAACAGTAATGTATGGATGTGGTAGTTTCCTGTGATGGTGGTGTTTCTCTGTGTGTATAGGGCAAAATACCATCAGATTCTTCTAGAAAACATGCTGCCCTCTGCCAGAAAGCTATTAATGGTGAGAAGGTTCACCTTCCAACTTGACAAAAACACCGCAAAACTGACCACACCATGGCTGAAGGAGCAAAAGGTGAAATATCCTTGCACAGCCCAGTCAGAGTTCAGACTTAAATCCTACTGAAAATCTGCAGTAGGAGACTGAAGTCCATTAACAGTAACCATCCATTTTGACTGGGCCTGAACAGTTCTGTAAAGAAGAGTGGAAAATATTTGTTGGTAGAGATATACCCCAAGAGACTGAAGGCAGTAATCACAGCAAAAGGTGGTTCCAAAATAAACTGACACAGGTGGTGATACTTTATCTGTATCTGTGAGTTTTTAGTCCTAGTGTTTGTTTGTATTTTTTGTTATTAGTTGCATTAAATAAATACAGCTGCAACAAAATATGAATATTTGTAAGGGGAGTTTCAGTTCTACCCCCATTGTAACTTCTGCTAAATTGTTTTTTTTCATCCTCGGCTTTAATACATCAAAAAGACTTTTTCAAGCCTGGTGATTGCCATGGAAAGCCTTGCACTCTGCTGGCCTATAGTGAAACAGCTCGTTTGTAGTATCTTCATACATCTGTTTAGTACAATCTGTGAGTGGAGAACAACATGTTCTGCTCACAGCTCTGTTTTTTTCTCCCTAACTGGCCAACTTACAACAGGACACCTGCCACAAGTGTTTGTGTCTCTGGTATAAGGAGCTGCACTCCAGCCGCCCAAGCTTGACAGGTTGTTAGGGGTAATCGTAAAAAAACACATGCAATATTTCTGCACTTCTCCTCCATTGCTGTCGATTTGCAGAAATGTGGCACCAAATGTGGAAAGAAACCTATTGCTACAAGGCATCATTTTATCACCTAATGAAGCATTACATAATACCTTGCAGTACATACTGATTTATGTCAAACTCCAGGAAGCTGCATTGCATGAGTTCTCTGAAACACTGAAATCCTCTAATGCATCCTGAACATTCACTGATCTGCAAATCTCAATAATGGACACATACACAAGCGAACCCAGACATATTTTATGAGTTTTCATTTGTAATCATTTGGGCATCCCTATCCAAATACTATATAAGACAGAGAACACAATCTCTGTGTTTTAATGCACTTTTACTTTTCATTGAATTGCTGAACTGAACATACTATTAAAAAAAGAAATCCTAAAATGAGGCCTGTGCCAAAGTTAGAGCACATTTTGTCTTGTTTTCATATTTTCAACACCTACATGTGTTTGCATACAACTGACTCAATCTCTGCCACAAATATAATAAAAACACCTTTTTAGTCCTAGAGCTTATTCCAGAACAATCGTAAAACAATGTCATAAAGCATAAAGTAGCCTATCTGCAAACAAATGATGTAAGAGATTCCTGTGGGGTAGCTTTAAGTGGCTTCTTGGGATGTCTGGTTCCTATCTCTACCACTGTGAACAGATTTGACTCTGAATACTCCTTCTGAATGCTGTCTCATATGAAATGCCTTTTATTTCAAAAAATTAAAAAATGAGAAGAGAGCCAGACAAACCATTGACAATTCTAAAAGAGAGGGGATAACAGAAGGGAATGAAAGAAAGGTTGTTTTGACTTTATTTTGCATTGCTGCGGTGATCATTTAGAATGTTCAGCTCTGAATTCTCTGAGAATACTGAACCAGTGCCACTACCTCAAAACAAGCATGCCTCAGTTGTTGTGCTTGTGTGATTTGAACCCCAAAAAAACAGCCTGACATTCGCTGACGGGAGCTTTAGGAAGAGAATCCGCATGGTCCATCGATCAAGATCGAACACATGCGCTTTACATGCGAAAAGAACAAAAGCCATGACGCACCACCCTGAAAGTTCAAAGCCCATTTCCAAACACATCGCCGCCACATTTGAGGCCAGCAGAAAACCCGAAAAAGCATTCCAGCCAATTTTTCATGTTTACTAAATAAACTTTGACCCTCATTAATAGTTTTTTTGCTCTCACAAGAGATGAGACCAATAAATCAGGAGGGCGCGTTGACGTCAGATAATGAGCCAGCCCTCAGGTGAAGCATTTGTATGTGTCAACAATGCATGAGGGGAAAAAAGCCTTAGTCAGGCTTTGGAGCGAGAGATGATTAAAGATGCTGAGAGAAAAGTCATCCAGGCAGAGCCGGGAGGCTGCGAACTGGCCACGGTTCAGAGTCAGCACTGTGGTCCCGTGGAATGCCTAAAAATAACGGCGATGCGAAAAGATTACTTACATCACCCTCATCTGAACTTTCCACCATAATTAACTAATGTGTCTCTATTTATCATATTCTGACAGTCCATGCTTTTAGGGCAACCTGAGAGCTTTGATTTATTTGTTCAAAAAAGGAGGGCCAGTTTGCTCCCTCTAGTGGCCCAGCAATGAAGGTTACACAGTTGTGGAGTGACTGGACTTCAGTGGGACCTGAGTTTGCATTGCTAGGCGCACATCATGCTTCAGACCCCACCTCAGCAAAATCAAACTGAAAAAAAAAAGCACAAAGAAGACTTATCTCGTTAATTTGGTCTTGTTGTGATCTCAGCCTTTACAAGCTCTCTCTCTTATTCTTACATGTGTAAACCACATTTTCCACCATGGGATTTTTAATATGTGTGAAT
This sequence comes from Rhabdalestes septentrionalis, assembly GCA_037832545.1. NCBI lineage: Eukaryota > Metazoa > Chordata > Actinopteri > Characiformes > Alestidae > Rhabdalestes > Rhabdalestes septentrionalis. Next base: position 15,579,112 of record JBBMFX010000030.1, on the reverse strand, counting down.
TTAAGTAAAGTGGCCCGTAGACCAGACAGTGTGAACACAGGGAAATGCTTCACCCAAGTTAAGTAACGGACAGCCAGCAACACAGTTTTGTTCAAATATACCTCAGTGGTGCCAACTGCAATCTTGGGATTCAAACCCACACCCTAAGAGAACCCCTTTGCAACGAGATTAGTAGTACTACTTCTCAGCAGTTTAGAAAAGGAAACCATTGTCAAAAATGAACCTACTCTGATGGGCATAAAGCTTGCTTACATAGGACAAAACTGTGCTATACTGACAGCCGCCAAACACTATTCGGAATATTTGACAGCAGCTGAGGTGTCCTCGAACTACAGATCACCAAAAAGTGGATGCGTAAAGAGCAAGCTAGTGCTCACACTCAGTGCTGACTACAGCCGAACATCATATTCCCAGCAGCGGTGTCTTCAGGAATGTGTGTACCATACGATCCCCATAAATTACAGCCATGGGCAGGAATGTTGACAACACCCAGAGCCCATAACTGATCACAGTAACTGGTCACAGTAACTGGTCATTATGTCAAAAGTCTGTGTAGGACAGAAAAAAACAGGCGAAATATTTCCCATGTACTCTGAGTGGAGAATATCCAAAAGGTGGAAATGATTGTTTGAGGACAGTCATCGGTATGAATGAGTGACTTGCTCCCTGGGCGTTGTGTACCTGGCTGCCCGCTGCTGGGCTTGGTGAATGGGTTAAACATTTTGTGCTATTCACACAGTGTGCTGTGTTGTGTTCACGATTGACAGAAATGGTCACTTTACACTTTACTGACTTGGGGAGAAGGAAAAAGAGGGAGACAGGCAGAGAGGGGGGTGGGGCTTGGGCTGGGGCTGGGAGGGGTGACCAGCTGGATTGCCATGTAAATAGTTGTGAAGATAGGTAGACCCTGGACCAGTGCCAAGGGCTCTACAAAGGCCTTCTAACATCTGTTTGAGACTAAATTCCTGCTCTGTGTTTGAGAAAGAATAACACCGTTGCCTCAAATGGAGTCGTTTTCTCATGATCAAGCAAGACACTTCGTTATACAACCAGTGTCCAGGTTCCGAGTGACATAATTGCATATGTCAACAGTCTGGCCAGAGGATTACTGAAGATGGCTCTGAGATTTCTCAGCGGCAGAGTGGAGGATACCGCTGGAGAAGAGTCAACTGATTGTTTTCCACACCTCCTCCAGTCATTCCGTGAATGTTGAGCATTCTGTAGTCCTGGGTTTCTGCACAGCAGTGAGTAAGCAGACTTATATAAAAGTTGCCTTCTCCATGATAATGAAATGGAACCTAATCACAGTTCAAAATCACAAAGAACTTTGTGAGACAGGATGCTTGAATGTTTACTGAGGTTTTTTGGCCCTGGGGCAGGCTGGTGGCATGTTATCCTACAAATCATCAAAATGACAGTTCTAATGTCTGGTTCAGGCTCAGGGCTTAGCATTCCCCTAGATTTCTTCAGACACAGCAGGAAATGGGGCAAACCACAAGACAGGAGTAGAAATGTCAACTTGCAAACCAAATCCTCAAGTGGCCGAGAGTGAAACACACATAAAGCGTGCAAGTGGGTTGGAGGAAAAGTAGCTACGGCGTTACTGGGGCAGAACGTAGGGGGTCGCATGACACAATCCACTCCCTCTCTCTACACATAGGGCATATGAAACTAATTTGTATAACAAATGTTGGTTTTAGACAGCGTTCTTCACCAACTGGTGGTTCTTCAAGAGCCGCAGCAATCCATTCTTTAAGAGCTTAAAGCAAAGCAAACAAATTCATTAATGCTATCTACATTCAGGATGGCCAAGCCAAGCAGGTCCTTGAAACGCTACACCATTACCTAAATTCGCATGCATCTGTCCGTGTCTTCACTCAGCCCTGGGCGCGCATGCCGCGTGGCCTTGACTGAGGCCGGGAGGACCACCTGCGTGAAAGGGGAGCCCCGGCATGTTATGTCTCTGCAACAGAATAAAATAACATAGAATCCAGCTCTGCAAATAACTCTGTGCAGCGGATCGTTTTTCCGGGCGCAGCCCCGATACAAAGGTAAAATAAGAACAGATGATATCATACTCTGGGATTGGGGAGGGGATGGATTTGCTTTCAAATGCATAGAACACGTGATGTTTAGGGCTAAGTCCTTTCTGTGAGGGGCCCCGAAATATGGCATCCCTTACCAAGGCCACCCTCGCTGCAGACGAGTAGCAGGTAATGGCTTTGAGGCGGTCATGCTAAGGACTGAAGATGTCTTCTTAAATGGGATACAATGTGGTACTGACTAACACTGTTGATTATGTTTGTGCTTCACGGAAAGTGAATTCCCAAAGGAACCCTCACTGCGGACTAGTGGCAAGCAATGGCATAGCAGTGGTCCCACTAAAGACATGGACTGCAACTGCAACCCATACCCTGCAACTGATAATGAGGAGATATCATGGTTTAGTGGTAATGGTTGTAATACCGCCAGAGATGAATGTCCTACCATTGGTGCATGTAGCATCAAGGCATCATTAATTTAAGGAATGTTAACATTTGTTTTACTTTTTCTTTAAACACTAGGCATCTCACTTTAACCTAATCCAAGAACCTCATGTGGGGAATGAGACTTCAGTCCTCGTTCCCACTAGCAAACACGCCAAGGCTTACTGTCTTACTTTGATTCTTGTGAGGAAAGGAGTGACAGAACATCAGCCATGCATTATGTTCATTGTCTCTAACCTTTATCGTTTAGAAACTCTCTGCATATGGGAACATTTTCTACTCCTGATTTTTTTACCTCAGCACTCATAAATCCAACATGTCAACTATAAAATATAGCTGACCAGTAACAGATGTAGGTTTTTTTTTTTAAACAAAAAGCTGATGCCAAGAGCACATTTTGTGGATGTTTTCATGCACCTAACATTGATCGAAACGTTTTTAGACTTTGACTACTCTTTGTCGCTGTGTATGAGTACACAAAGGATGGGCAGCTCAGACAAAACCCCACTCGAATTTCCTTTATGAGACTGATGACAGGTTGATATTTCTCCATGGAATTTGGTAGAAATTAGTTCACAGGTGTTCATTCTGGTCTTCATTTGAGGATATTAATACTTGAAGTGTTACACAGTGCTTGGATTTGGTCTTGTTTCAGGGAGTAGGCGTACAACTGAACAGTGGATTGGTTCCCAACACTGAATTTGCACTTCCTTTTTATTCAATTGCGGTCATTACTGAACACATTTTGAGAATGATGTATACATTAAGGTGGAAATTACACAGACTTTAAAAAAATAATGACAGAAATTAGTTGCTAATCTGTCACAGTAGAAAGTATATTGTCATTTTCCTTGTATCAGTGAGTTTTGTAATGCTGTATGTGGAACTGGAGAAGTTTTTTGTTTGGCTCTGCTTGTAATTTCTGGGATGAACTACTGATTGGCATAAATAATAATAATGACACCTTTTGTTCAAATTGAACTTGTGACCTTGCCATCTACCACTGGAAAGTGATCTAGCTTTGAATTGTCAGCAGCGGACATACCTGAAATGTAATCAGCCTGTCCATTTAATGGACTGCGTTTCTGTCTTTTTGGTCTGTTTGGCATCACCAATCAAATTGCTGAGACATGAACGATGTGGGGTTTACCACCTTCCTTGTTGACAAATCAGCTTCGCTTCATGAGGTTTCAAAGAAAAGTGGTAACTAATCCAAAATTAATTGTAGACTAGAGAACCACAAGCCTGAACATGCTCCATTCCAACTATAGCAGCAGTCCTTAATGTTTTTAGTCTAAGACCCTCTTTGTGGACAGTATGTACCCTTTATGCTGTGCCCCCAGGTTCAGACCTAGAGTGAACTACAATGCCAAGTGAACATGGTGTAAAGTACATGGGTAACATGAAAGAAAACTGTGGCTAATTTAATGTACTGCCTTATCAGGAACACCTGCAATCATCGCAATTTCCATCAAGTCTGGGTGAAGGTCTCCACGTTACCTTGCCATGTTTATGAACTTTTTATCACCAAACTGGCACCCAAACCAGGTGTGCAACTGAAAACCATGACAGAACAGTGGAAGAACAACATGCTCTTCTTACTCATGCAGACATCAGTTGGCAAATAATAAGACATATTTATTCCACCCTGTTCTTTTTTTTTTTTTTTTTCCCCATCAGAAAACATACCTGGAGGCTGGGGATTTCCTAAAATGATAAACACCTGTGCCTTCTAAAATGTGTTGCTGATTAAAGCCCTTTATTTTGGCCTCTTCAATCTGAGACTGATATGTTTCTGCACCTTATGGCTAATTAAATCTGCCTCTGCCTTTGTTTATGTTGCATCCACAGAAAGACAAGTAGGAACTCATGGCCGTCGACATGCACGCTCACTTATTGCACAAGTCGGCATATGCCGAGCATGCTGTGAATCAAATTAAAAGCTCCGAATTAAATCATAAATTACAACGATTGTCCCAGAGACTCCACTTCCACGTCCTCTGTTTGTGATTGAGAAGACAGTGTATTTCCAGGTACTGCACATATCAAATCTGGTATTTCCTCCAAAGCTGAAGCTACACTTACTGTCTGCTTTGTTATAAACACCAACCTTAGTATTCCCTTTTCACCTCACAGGTCCATTATACAAACTAGAGACCTGCTGTCGTGAACAAGTTGTCCCACTCTGCCTTGGGTGGACAACATGCCAAAAATGTAACATCAGGATACAAAAGGAGTTTCCACAACACAAAATATATCAGGATATTAATTTTTTCTGGACATCTGATTTGTCAGAATGGACAAATAGAGAACCAGTAGTGATATATCTAAAAGTACTATTAACAACTAAGAGCCTACTGATTTTAGTTAGACATTTTACACACTGTTCTGAATCCGATGAACCAGAGCTTTTTTGTGATCCCTTTGCAATGAGACATGCAGTGAGCTGGTGTTCTAGATGTATTACGATATCCACAATATGCTCTAAAAGCATTGGGATGTGACATTTTATTATAACAATAAATATTGTCATATTGTCTGAATCCAGCTTGTACCACATTTACTACTGTTTTTTCTTGACCACAGAGCCATTGTAGGCATGAAGGCCATGCTCAGTACAACAGTGATGGCTTTCAGTGTCACTGCTATTCTTGCTAAATAATTGTTAAAAGTGTTTTGGCTTGAAAAGCAGCTGTGTACTGTAAAATTCTTCAAGGTGCATTAACTTTTATAGTATTTGTGTGCGTCTTGGACTTTAAGGCACATTCTGGCCTGCAGCTGTGTTGTGGAGTATGTTGTCGTGCCACTTTATATGCCTCAGCCTCAGATGTTTTGTGAAGTGTTTTATACCATGTTCATATTTTCATTCTTAAAAATGATCTCATTACTATTCTCATACATTATGCGAGCACATCCTTGTGGTCAACCAAGCATGACTGCTAGTCTAACCACTGATCTACAGGCTAATAAACACAACCAAGCCAGATACCTCTGTTGAGGAGCAAAATTGTTAAGAAAACACATCAGAGCAAACTGGGGGCAAAAAAGCAGCAAGTTTTCTAACAACTTTCAGCCAGAGAAAATTATTCATGGGCTGTTTTTGTTGCAGTACATATTTATTAGGCCTCTGCCTGCACTGATCATGCTGCAAAAAATTAAAAAAGTTCCAAAACATGTTTCTGCCTTGTTCAAGGTGGTCTTCAACATCTCACTTTAGAGACAACTGCCATAAGTAGGTAGGAGTGTAATGAGACATTCAGTCAGGGGCAGTTAGTCTCGGATTAAAACGCTGTAGGTTTCAGGATTAGAACTTTTGGGTTTTGGTGTTAGAACCCTATATGTTTTAAGGTTAGAAACCTGTAGTTATTAGGTTTGGAACCCAGTCGATGTTCGGATTAGAACTCTGTATATGCTTGAATTAGAACATTGTTGGTGTTTGGGTTAGAACCCTGTAGATTTTAGGGTAAGAACCCTGTGTGTGTTAGGATTAGATCTCTGTAAATGTTAGGGTCAGAACCCAGCAGATTTGAGGTTTTTGTTGGGATTTGAAAACTGCAGGTGTTAGGATTCGAACCCTAAAGGTGTTAGGGTAAGAATTTTTCAGTGTTAAGATTAGAACCCTGTAGGAGTTAGGGTCAGAACTCTTTTAGATTTTAAATGTGGAATCATGTACGTGTTAGGGTTATAACCCTGTAGGTGTTCTGGTGCGAGGTCATGGAAAGGCAGTGCCGTCTCCTCTTTCAGGTGAGTGAGTTGTTTTTTTTCTGCAGGTTTATGAAATTCCGTCTGCTCTGCTCCTCCAGACATCCCCCCGCCGCTCCGCTTTAATCAAATCCAACATCAGTGGTATTGTTTTTTCCTCTTTCTCCTGAGCCTCTGGTCTGCAGCAGCTGCGGCTGGAGAGCCAGAGCACCTGCTCCTCTCCTCACTCCGCAGCCTGGGAGGTGGAGGTTTCAGGGAGCACCAGGGAGCCGAGAGAGGGAGAGTACACTGGTATTCTCTACTTTTTTGGGGGGTCTGTTGTGGAGAGGTGGAACATTTCTTCACACGTGGGGACTTTTTTCACTTCACCCATCCTTTTCTGTGTGTGTGCAGTGTTGTTTGTTAGTCCCCCCCCCCCCTCCGCCCACTTCATTTGAGTCTTCACTTCACAAATCCGCCCCATTATTTTTTTTTCTTCCTCTGATCACTCTGTGCGCCATCACGCCTCCGTCCCTCCGGTCTCTCGGCACTCTCTCCACACTCTCACTCCACTTTCTCTCCCCTCCTGCAGACCGAAGTGAGTGTGTGTGAGAGTGTGAGTGTGTGTGAATGTGTGTATGAGGTGGACAGCAGGGTCTTCACCTTCACTCCACTGATGCGCGCGTCTGAAGGGGATGCCAGCCAGGCGGGTCCCGCCTTTTCCTCTCCAGTAGATAAAAATGCTCAGGCTGTATGAAGGGAACGGTTCAGCCTTCTCGAAGCGAGTGATGAGCAGCACGGGACGGCTGGGGTGACCTGAGTTTCCAGAGGCGCGGGGTGGGGGGGGACCTGAGGCGAGCGCGCGTCCTCGGGGTTTTCTGCATGGGTCTGAGTGCGCGAGGTGAGAGCGAGCGAAGAGTCCTCCTCAACAGTTCTCCGACAGCACGCGCGCTACTCAATTCGCGGCCATGGCGGAGGTCGGCGGGTTCCTGGGCTCCATCGATCTGGACTTACAGAGCTTCCCCGCCCTCGGGAGTATCCCCCTGTCCGACTCCCCCGCCGGCCTGAACGAGCGCCTGGGGCTGATCGAGGGTCGCATGCAGCGCGGCTCCCTGCCAGACTTCGACCACCTGAAGGGCATCCTGCGCCGCAGACAGCTCTACTGCCGCACCGGCTTCCAGCTGGAGATCTTCCCCAACGGCACGGTGCACGGCACGAGGCAGGACCACAGCAGATTCGGTGAGGCTCCTCGGGCACGTTAACTTTACCGTCGTGTTCCGGCTAAATGTGCAGACCTCCTGCAGGTTTACGGATCAGGGAACTCTCAGATTTATAGAACACAGGTGAACACCAGAATTTACCTTCCAAGATCAGGATTAGAAGGTCAGGATCAGTTTGACTGTAGATATAGAGATCCACCAGGTTGGCTTTTCAGTCTTCAAGCATAATGAGGACATTCAAATATAAATGTAGGTTTGTTAATCGTTATATATATATATATATAGAAGTTATATAGTGAGCATATACATACATATATATGTAGGTAACAAATCAAATGTCTGAACCACTCCTATGATAGTGTGGCTAGCATAATACAAGCGTAATAAGTCTCTTTAAATTTACATATAGGTTTGAGTATGGCTATACATACATACATACATACATACGTACGTACGTACATACATACACACACACACACACACACACACACACACACACACACACACACACACACACAGAGATCAACCTCTGATGTACCATTCTTAAGAAAGTGGCTATCAAAAGTTGAAACTGCTTTGTATGTAAGCCAGTGATGGGAGACAGGTGTCTCCATCTTTGCTGCAAAACAGGCAAAAGACGTTGGCCTGTTTCTCTCTGTTCATAATTCTTCAAAGGACTGAAGTGCACACATGCTATACTAATTATGCCATTAATAAAAATCATTCATAGGGTGGTTAGCATTAAGAGTGGTAAACACATGAGGTCAGGGCACAGCCACGTAAAGCCCAGCAATCTTGTTATCTGTAGTCATCCTGCAGGTGCAGTCCTGCTCTGGGAAGGCTGGAATAACTCTAAATTAAAGCATGACCACTGTGGAATCCAAAGAAGTTTAATGCTGTTTTTTTTTTCCAGCCAAACAACAAGCGGTTTTACTGGATTGGGTGGTCCGAGCATGTTTCTGGCACCCCCCCTCTCCGTTTACACACACGCAGAAATTCAAGACAGACACTGGTCTGATGGCTTTCATTATACACATATGGGACGCAGTTCTGGCATTCAGCGTTCAGAAGGGCAAAGTCTTCCTACTTTGGTGCCATGCTGCTTGATCCAGGGGCATCAGAGATGCTTCCATTGCATTTTGCAGTTTACTTTCTGACCTATAGAGAATAGATGGCTCATGTGAACTGGTTCTATTTATAAGCGTATTGAGGCATGATCATAATTCAGATACACATTTTCATCACGCAGAAACTCATTTGTAATAAGAGGTTTCTAAAAAGTGTTATTTTTTAACGGCCGTAAAAGTGCAGGAGTCCGAAGCCTACACTAGTGTAAAAACACACTGTTTTCACAAGGCATCAGTACTGACTTCATTAAGCGCTCTTTAACTTAGCAAGCAGTATACACACAGTTCTTCAAGCTTGTTTTAAGCTTTCAAAGTACATAATCACAGAAGAGAATCGTATGTAATCATCCCATCATTCATATCTGTCTGGCTATGTTTTACAATGTCTGAAAATGCCACAGTGTTTGGAGCCTCTTGACAGTGTCCTGTCCACATATGGCCATCTTCGGTCATAATGCTTCCTAACCAGCGCTGGTACAAAGGCGTCTGTTAACCGTCTCACCACTTTTCTCTATGGCAGGTATCCTGGAGTTCATCAGTCTGGCCGTGGGACTGGTCAGCATACGAGGCGTGGATGCTGGCCTCTACCTGGGAATGAATGAAAAAGGCGAGCTCTATGGGTCGGTAAGTCAAACCCATGAAGCCTACTACTCACGTTGGAAGGCATGTGCATAAAAGCACACACCTGCACCCATTAAATGTTGCATTAAATGTTGAGCTGGACAGCAGCCAACTGTGAAACCACAGTGTTAAAATGATAGTGATCCAACCAGCCGCCAAGTCTGTTTCCCACATGACGCAGACATGAAAAACAGCAAGACAAAACAAGCACCGCTCCGTATCGGCCCATCCTTCTGACCAGTGGGGGCCTCAAGCTGAGAATCGCTCAGCTCAAATGGATCATGTTGTGGTCCTGTGTGCTTGAGGGAAGACATGAGAAAGACCTCTCAGAAAGCACCCTAAATCCCAAATTAGAAGAACTGCCTCTTCATTTTGCTGCATAGTCGCCAAAATATTTACATATTTCTTGGATACACATGAAGCACTTAGAGTACACACACATATTGGGGATATATGGCCTGTGAGTGCCCTCAGTTTCTTGTATACTCCTTGCACAGGCACAAGGGGAAAGATGCTTTACTTTGGTTGAGTGCTCAAGTAGTAACACAGACCAGGATGTGCAAGGAATTGACTTACTTTTTGTGTGCTAGCATGTTAACAGAGCACCATTTGTAGGAAGCGTTCCAAGCCCCCACTGACTTTGGCCATGACTGTGGGAGACGTGAGCTATCGGGTTTCGACAGGACAATAAGCTGGGGCGCTCACCAAACGTCTGTGGATCTCGAGAGTCAGAGGAAGCTTATTACAGGCAGGGAGGGGAGAAGTGACTTCACATGTAACGTGATAACAACCTATTAAAATCAAAGAGCTCTGCAGCCACAGGTCAACATGCAATCACTCTGCAAAATCAGCTGACACACAGGCTGGAGGTGTCTGGAGATTGATGCCTTGGTTCAGGAACTGGGAGTTGAGGAGGGGGGGGCAGCTTAAAGCACCTGTGTTGTGCTGAATTTGAATTTTAAGGGACTAGAACATTGCAACCTATGAAAGAGACATAAAACATGGCATAAAAGATGATAATGGTTGACATGGGCCAGTTTGCATTGTTCAAACTGGATTGTGTCAACTGTACCGTCACCTATGGGTCTATAATTTTTGGGGTCTAATGTCCGAGGCATTCATTGCCCCCTTCTAATGCAGCGTTAAAGTGTCTTATGCCAGGTCATGTGCACTGAGCTGTATTTCATTGCCCAAAATTCTGCCGTTCTACAGCAAAGGTTGAGATCCTTGCCAGTTAATTGACAGAAGTGTTACTGAAATAAATTGCAAGCTTTTGGGTGTTTAAGGGGAGGGGGGGGGCATTTCTGGACAAGGCTGGTCCATTTGTTAAAACCTTTAAACCCAGAAAACAAATGATCACAGAGCACTCAGTTATTGGACAACGTAATTAAAGAGTCATATATTAATTATTTCCACCTCTCTGGTGTTTATCCTGGCCTATCTCTGAGCAACTCACTCAGCCAAGCATTTAAATCAGTTCTTTAAGAGACTTTTAAGGCGAGCTTCATCTTTAGACTCTCAGCCATCTTCGTCAGTCTAAATGAACTGCTTTGACACCAAGACTTGAGCCAGAGCCATTGCATGACTGCTCTTTGGCAGGAAACATCATGTAGCTCCGGTGTCCACCATTGTTCCGCACAGCACAGCCAGCCAGCAGAGGCTCACCTGCTGAACCCGGAGCGATTGCTCATGGAGGCCTGTCAGTGGTGCGCTAGTAGCAGGCCACACAGGCGCTTTCTCTGGCTGCCGGGTGTGCGCGAGCTGGGCCTGTTGCGTCACGGGGGAAACAGACTTCCACACGCAGACAGAAAGGTTAACAGGTCCGAGGAGCGATTTTGGGTGTAAACTGAAAGGCCTGTTATAATGGCTTCCCTTTCTCTCTGGCGCAAGAAGCACCTGTCGACTGGCCTGGAACAGTTTCCACTCGTTTGTGGGTAAACTGAACTGCGGCATGAGAAAACAGTGCCCCCCCCACCCCACGCTCAGTCCTTCGCACGTGTTTCAGTAAGAACATACATTAGTTCAAGATGTAGCTCAAGAAGGCAGATTAGTTAATTATTCCCCACAATGCCCACATAGAAATTCACAAGCGTGAGGGTTTATTCGTGTCTCAAAGACACCGCACCTGTTACTCCACACTGCATTGCTGGTTGAAGGTTTGAGGAGATATGCCTGCTTACGAAACAAGAATTCAGAGCATGCTACTTTTCCCAACACAGACGTGACCTAAATCATTTCCTCCCAACTCCTTTCTGGCTTTCTTGCAGAAGAAGCTGACAGCAGAGTGCGTCTTTCGCGAGCAGTTCGAGGAGAACTGGTACAACACGTACGCCTCGACGCTCTACAAGCATGCGGACACCGGGAGGTACTACTACGTGGCCCTCAACAAGGACGGGTCGCCTCGAGAAGGTGGCAGGACTAAAAAGCACCAAAAGCTGACTCACTTCCTACCCAGGCCAGTGGAGATCGAGAAGATCCCCCAGGCTTACAGGGACCTGTTCCAGCACAGGTGACCAAAGCTCCAGCCAGTGCTGCTGGAAGAGCACGGGGTGGGGGCAGTAGGAAGTGAGGACTGGACGGAAGAGACGGACACCAGGAAGGCTGGCGGAGACCCTCCCTCTCTTTCCTCCGCAAGTGTTTAGATTTGCCTTCTGCTCCAAAGCGAGGAGTCCCTCTCCAGCAGTGACTGAGATAAACAGTACGTGTGTGTTCCTGGATGGCTCCGTTTCCTCTCCTTAATGGGTTTAAAACCACAGAGCAGAGAGGACATTCCTCCCATCGCCGCCAGTGCCAAGAGGTGTCCGAGGGAGAGGTGTTGACTCCATGGCCCCACTCTGCCTCAGTGTCACGCAACCACTCTAATCTCAGACAGTCGTGAGAACGGCTAGAGTACAATCACTAAAATTCTCAAGGAACCACTTGTGATGCAATGTGAACTGCTTCGGGGTCCTGCAATTGCTGGGAGAAAACAAACCAAAACAAACTCTGGCTTCAGTTTTTGTCTTAGCAATTTTCAGTAGCACTTAAATGTCTTAAACATGATGAAGGTGAAAAAAGCCGGCTCGCATCCGTAGACCAGGTCCAGAAAGACACAGATTTGTTCCATTTCTGTTCATTCGAACACGGGCAACTCCGCGGCTCCTCCAGAAGTGATGTCGTAAACTTGCGCTCACATTCTAAACAGGCTTGCACAGTCAGAATCGCTAAGGTACCATGGTTTCAGCCTCATGGAAAAAGGGAGATGGAGAGCGAGGGCGATTTATTCCTGAGAATATACTGTAGCATCTCAGTCAGAGAAATGCAGCAGCAAAAGCCTTTCAGACAAGTGTACATTTAGGGACACTTAGGAAGTGAGAGTAATAAAATGTGCCAGCTTATGCTGAGACAGTAACAAATCACTGATGAAAAAGCAAAACCATAGAGGACTGCAGGGTTTTAAAGGAAAGGCCTAATAGACCACCTAAGAGGAACACACATGATGGCAGAGTGGAAGAGTCTATCGCCTGTGTGAAACACAGAGATAAATGAGCACTTAGTACCACTCTGGGTGTCCACTTCTTTCCTTTTGAAGGTTCTGAAGAAGTCTGACTGTTCAAAGTGAAAACGAAGTATTCTGCTCAAAAAATATCTATAAAACGATGTACCTATCGAAAGCTATGGCATGCGCAGAAAGGCCGAGGGTTGGTGGGATTGAGAAAAAAAAGGAGTGACTTGTAATGTTCAGGCTGTCAGGAACATTATTAAAAATGCAAGTGACCGGTGTAAATATGGATGAACCTATTTATAAGATGTACAATATATTTATTTTCTACTTATAAAGTATAATTCTAAATCTCTATATAAATATATTTATTTATTGCAAAGTCTTTATTTTGTAATGAACGTGAAATGATGAGAACTGTAAATTCTACTGAGAATTACATCAAAGGGCTAACAAATTCGACCTGAATGAATGACAATAAAATTGTCCTGCTATTTTGAGTTGATTGGGAGTGATCATTTTTACCTGGAAAACGGATTCTCTGTAATAATTAAAATCTTATATGGAGAAACATTGACTTGGTTCATTGATTGCAGTGCAATGACGCCTGTGAACAAGCACCGGCGATTAGGCTCCGACAAAGCTGGCCTGATCTGCGGTTCGCAAAACCCCTCAGTGTAAGGTTGCAGCACCATACCAAGGATGAAAGTTCATTTGACGAATGCCTGCTGCTGCAGGAGAACGCAAATTCCAGAGCAAACAGAGCAATCCATCTCTCTGGAAACGTGGCTGATAGCTGATGATGTAAAGAGACTGCTCTTGGCTCGGGGAACCTGTGAGAAAGTTCTCCCCAAACAGCCTGTGGGGAAATAAATCAAACCTCCGCAGCAAGTGAAACAATAAAACGGGACGAGGTGGGTCGCCGGGTGACAAATTTGTTGAAAAGTGGGCTCCTAAGACGTTTCGCGCCATGAAAACAAGAGGGAGTGGTAACAAATGGAGAAAAGTCCCCCAAAAGGACCCTGCACATTGTTTGTCCACACAACACAAGACTCCCATAGCGACTAGCTGGGGCTATTCTTACGTTGCCCTCACAATAAGTTACAGTACACTTGCATCATCAGCCATGGACAATCTGGATTCAGAGCACAATCCAGAATCTAAACATATTCACAGCCATAGCCTTAGCCAATACTTGACAACACATTGGGCTTGACTGTAGACAGATGATTGGTTGTACTCCTTGCCAAAAGGCTTGGGTAGTTTCAGTGCTAATGCATATTCATGAGGCTTGTGAACTGTGCTGGATCTGAAGGAGACGAGAGAAACAGCTGCCTGGTGGCCAGAAGGGATGTGCAGCAAATGTAGACTAGTGGTGATCTGGATACAAAATTGGGAGCAATATTAACAACTGTAATGTTTTGCTTCTGGCATATGTTCATCTGGATGAGATGGGAGGGAGAAGCAAATGGGGATCGGGAATCTTGGGAAGGAAGAGAGACAGGTCTCCAACCAAAAAGAGAGGATATTATAGTAGATGCATTTAGAAAACCTTGTCTGAAGCTATAAGAGCATGTATATATTTATACACATTTATGAGACAGCTTGCCAAGTCTCCTTTAAACTGCTGGAAGGTCATAAGAGGAAAAATAACAATTTGCTCCGAAAGGTTTAACCATTATAAGCATGTGGTTTATTCCAATTACTTGAGGGAGCAAGTGACTTTTAAGACATTTTCTGTCAAATGAAATCAGTGTGGGGGCACACAATAATGCTAGTAAATGCAAATCACCCTTTTGGTCACTTTATTTAAATGTAATATTAAATACTTATTCTAGTAAATAGCAGATCAGATTAATGGCAAAACAAGTTGGTGTATTTACTCATATGAGAACATTCTTGGGAAAGAGAAAATTTCTCTACATTTCTGAAATACACCCTGTGCAAATGAGGGAGCTTATAGTCTCCAATTAGAAACATCTATGCCATTTTAGCATCCATTTTTAGCATGTGCCAAAGTAGAATACATATAGCCTGAGGGCCAGCCTAATGTGGTTAGTTAGCATCGACAGATACTAGCAGCCTAACCATGTGAAATTGTCTTTAAATTACAGAAACGCACAACCAATCTCGGTAAGGCCAGAGCCCAGGCTAAAATGAGTGGAACGAAAACAGATGAAGAGTACTTACAACACTATGCTAGGCAACACTTTACATCAAGAAATTGGAGGTTACAAAAAGTTCAGGGGAATCCGGCAAGCAGTTAACAACACAGGCATTCCATTATATGATAAGCAACGACGAGTGTAAAAGCCTAAAAGCATAATAGAAAAAGATGGGACAGAGGGGGGGTCTGTTCAGTGTAATTTAGCTGATGTAAGGCCATCACTGCATTTTTTTTTTTGTTTAAGGTGTTGATATCAGTGCCTCTGGAGCACTGGGATTCACAGCACCACTGATCATCCACTACTAGATAGATATTAATGTTGTATCTAATAAGATAGATTCTTCTAGATCTTTAATAACATACAAATCTGTAATGAGTAACACTATGGTCCCACAGAGGTTCAGTTTTTTTTGTTTTTCTTGTCCTGTATAAAAGAAAAAAAAAATCAAATAATGCACAGCCCTTATTTAAGGGGAAAAGAACAATGCAATGCTTTAAAGCATTTGGGGGAGAATATCTTAAATATGTGGAAAAAAAGAAGAAAACTTGAATAACATTAAGGCTATATATACACAATTACAAACTAAACTGCCAAAAACCCTTTATAATGTCCTCCAGATTTCTACTCCAGACTTTTACATTAGAGCTGGAGGTGGGTGGGGCAGGAGAGTGTCCAAGCAGGTTCTTGTGATGTCAACCCAGCCTGCACAGGACAAAAAAAGGGGGCCGACGTCGGGAAGGATGTCTACAGGCCTTTTGAGGGCCCTGGGTTCTTGCCCAACTGGGAGGTTGGCAGGCCCTGGAGGGCACCCAGCTGCTGGTACAACCCCAACAGTTCCATCTGACTCATGCCCCCGATGCCGTTCTGCAAGGCCAGCTGGTTCATAAGCAGACCCTGTCTGGCCATGGCCAGCTGCTGCTCCTGGACCTTACGGTTAGCAATCACCTTCTGCACATACATCATCAGCTGTGAAGGAGACAAAAGAAAGGTACAAATTTATTTTCTTAGTGCCATAAACCAATGATTCTCAACCTTTTCAACGTTAAGACCCACCTATCTATCACAGAATGTTGCCGAGGCCCACTTGGCCACATTAGATGATCTTAAATAATCAGTTGCGGACCAATGGGCTCTCTCAAATTTAGATTCACGACCCAATCAAAAGTCTTAGCGGCCCATCAGTGGTCCCAGTGGTTGTGAAACCCGGCCATAAACTACACATAGCGATAAATGGCAAGGGAATGGTGTCAAGATAATCAAAGGCATTTCAATACATTCTGATATATTTCTACTCATTCCGAAATTTACTTTACTAAAATAACTGAACTTAATACAAACCTTAAACTAGACCAGCCATAATACATCATGAAATAACATTTCCTTATTTTTTCCCCTCAAAATACACCAAAAGACAATGACATTCTCCTAAAGTGGATGAAAACAAGTAATAGGTGCATTTCGAACAAAGACAAAACAAATAATTGAGATGAAGGGTGAGTGTTGTACCGTTTGCTGCTTGTTGAGAACATCTCTGTACACAGCCTCTCTGTGTTTGAGCTCCATCTCAACACTGGCCTGCCTGCCCAGAGCCATGCCCTGCACCTGGGCCTCCGTCAGGTTGGGGTTCTCCTTCCACTGCCAGACAGAAACGCACCTGTTACTCTGGGCAAAGCTTCAGCATGCACAAATGCACTCGTCATTGGACACTTTGCTTCTGACTTATAAACCATTTTTGTGGCGTATCTAAACATATAAACTATATCTACACTCCAGCAGACACATTCCTTTAGCAAGAGCCATTCTCAAAACACAGCCACATACAGATGGTTCAGACAACGCACCATTTTTCCACTTTTTTGCCTTATCGAAAACATTCTATGAACAGATGGTAGCGCGAACCATAAATTGGTTGTCAAACAGCAGCGGTTACTCTTTGAAGAGGACATATTTTAAAAGAAGCAACCATGACAAATAGCCTTATTGCTGACAGTGCAGTTTTTCACGCTCCTAGAGGAAACCCTGTTGCCGGACTGGCTCTCCTGGCCATCTTTGTTCCCAGCAGGGATACAGTCCCCCCAGACCCCCCCCTCCCATCACTCACCACTTGCCCAATGATGTCCTCCAGGGGCTCTCTGGGTAAAGCCTTAAGAGCATTGGTGGCCTCCACCACCTTCTGTCGGCCCTGGTTAATCAGTTCCTTCATTATGAAATGGAGGAAGGGAACGTTAGAAAAAATAATGACAAAATGCATCAGTCACACACACACACACACACACACACACACACACACACACACACACACACACACACACACACACACACACA
>JBBMFX010000030.1:15540545-15561978 GCA_037832545.1 Rhabdalestes septentrionalis | reverse complement strand
ACACACACACACACACACACACAAACACACACACACACACACACACACACACACACACACACACACACACACACACAAATGTAGAGAAATTGTTCAAATTTCACAATTGCAATTGATCCCACAACTGACACTAAATAAATGTATCTGGTGTATTTTTGTGAACATTTCTGAAAAATATTTTTCTTTTGTTGTAAATGTCTACATGAACCATGGTTTCTACAGGCTAGTGGCAGTAGCTGGCAAATGTCAACAACAGTTGGCATACAGCCGCGCCAACTGTCAGATGCCTGAGGACGCGTGTCGCAATTAGCTGTGGAATTGTGGAATGTGAAAAGTTCATGTGGTGCTTGTAACTGACCTCCAGCTGTTGGTTGGACATGGTGGCCAACGCAGTCACGTTGAAGGGGAAGTAGGCATTCTGTGCCGCTCCCATACCAAGATGAGAGTATGATGGCTGGTTGAAGCGCATGGAGAGACCCTGCAAAACACATAAATCCCACACTCTTAGGACAACAGGGCTAGGGGGAGGGGTTGTTCAGACGGGCAGCTCAAATCCGATTTTTTGGCCTGGCCAATTTGAGCAGAAAATCTTTCTGCAGTCTGAATGGCAAAAAGCCCCATGAAATATGACTTTCACTAATCAGATTATAGACATTATATACATGCATTTTAAATAGGCTCTGTGTACACATTGCAGTTCTAACAGACTTTGTTTCATTCGTCATGCACAGTACTTCTTGCCACCAGAATGTATGGTATACTTTTGACTATCCTATCGTAGTCAGCCTGCACACACTTGTCATGTTGCTCATTTGTGGATATATGAGAAAATCCAACAATGTAAATGTACAAATCAGATTTGGGCATTTTTATCTTGGACATTCAGCCTAAAGAAACAGATTTAAGAAAGAAATCAGATTGACTACACTGTGTGAACAAAACAAAGCAGGCATTTAATTGTGAGTCACAATTCTTTGATGTTTTCTGCGCAACTCTTAAAAGCGCCCCTCGTTCTGACTTAATTTTCCACTCGCCTGATGCGTCTGTCCTGAGCTGTAGAGACGCAGCTAACAATAGCTCTCATGCCTTCCGCTGAAGCCAGCAGACGGCAATCACCGGCTCAGAATGTGCGTTGGAAAACTCGGGCGTGTGAACCCCTCACCTGCCCAGCTCCTGCTCAAGCTGTATTTGCATGATCACTCTAAACAGCGCTCTCGTTCGCCAAAAGGTCAGCGGGGCGGCTGTGTTTGTGCGTAAATGAGCTCCTGCAGCAGATGCGCGCCGCTGCTGCCCTGTAATCGGCACTTTGGTGTGCGCCTCTCGTAAACACACTCCTCCGCTGAGTGTCCGGTGTAGCAGACCTGGTCAGAGCAGGTGTGCTGCAGCGGTTGACGTGTTGGAGAGGTCAGTGTGGAAAACAGCTGGCCATCAAAAAAGACCCGTGGGACAATCTAAACCACGTCGTCCAGTTTACCTTGCAATATATATACATAGCACAAAAAGCCGCCCCCCTTTCTTTTTTCCTGCTGTAGTGATGTAAAAAAGCTGTATCAGTCATTACTCTGACAAAATTTGGCAAAACAACTAAAGAACCCACTAACTTACCAGATTATTTTTACTAAAGACATTAATTAATTCGATAATTAACAGTTATTTATGCTCATAACCTAAATATCAGTGCTGATTGAGCTAAAATACACAAAGTGCCTGGGAGTTCATTAAATCAAACAAAGGAAGACCTCCTAGCCCTCCAATGTCTACTCAATCATAGCAAAGACCAATTCTGGATGTTCAAGGAAGTCGAAGAGTAACCAATTTCCCCCCACCTAGGGTTGTAAAAATACACTCTTGAACCAACACTAACAAACATGAATGTTTGTATGGTGTGATATGTAGTCATGTTACAATTTCTGGAAACATTTAAACCATGAGGTAAATGTATAAAAGGAAGTAAACTATCCATTAAACTGTACTCCTAGAGGGAATCTCTGGATGTACAACACAATACACAGAACATGAGATGATAAACTTCTATTTAGTTTTGTAAGGCCATATTTGGTATGAAGTATAATTACTATGAAAAGACTGCAAAAAGCATGGGAGAAAAGTGATTCATTTCCTTTCATTTGAACAAAACCCATTCACGTTTTGAGTGAAATGGGATTGTGGTTTATTCATATGGACCTTAATTGTTGCTGTCATTAATAGGCTTATTGCACAGACTAGGCTGACTCAGCTGTAACTACAGGATAAGGGGGGCATAAGTGCAGAGGATCATGAAAGGGCAGGCGCAGAGCAAATGGAAAAAATAGTCATTAACCTGAATGACAACAAGCAGCCTCCAGGATTACAATACCTCTGCAGAGTCTGCCTCCAGTGCTGTAACTGGTAATGCATCTCCAAATAAACTACATTTCTTAGCTATTGATATGCACATAGAGGAGGAAGGGCAGCATCACCAATTCGAAATTGAGAATAATAGAGAAGACAGACAGGAATACAGGATTGTAAAGCAGCACAAGATTTGTTTGATCTGTAGAGATATATTTTACATACTGATGTTAACGCTGTTTGAGATCCCATGAACATTACAACAATTAAACGTGAATATACCAGGTCACAATATATTAAATGAGTCTACTACAATATATTCTATTAAATCTAAACCATGTAGCTGACAAAAGATTATCAACAGAGTTTCAACAGTATGTTTTAATAGTTTGAGGATCTGTGGATACAAATTATTTAAATTAAAACAAGTATTATTGAATAGTTTACCTTTTTCTCTGCTTCATACTCGGCCCAGGCGGCCTTACGTTCCTCCTCACTCAGAGCCTCCTCCTCCTTGTGGTCCAGCAGGGAATCATGTTCATGGTAGCCCACAATCTGGTCTTTAAGACTCTGAAGCAGCTCAGCCAGAAAAGGGTCCTGTCAAAAAAAAACCAAAAAAAAACAGGTGACCCTTCAATCAGTGATCACATTAATATGCATTAACACATGCACAGGCAAACACACACATTTAGATGATCTAACCTGTTATTCAGACAATAATTACTTCACACCATTATTACTGGTCTTGGTTAGGTCATGATGGGAAGGTTACCCAGGTTAGACTAAGGGGCAAACAAATTCGCTTTAGGACTCTTGGCATCCAGGAAGAAAAATAAAAAGTAACCCAATGCTGGTTTATTTAAACGAATCAAAAACACTAATCAGGAAGAAAAAAAAAATCCAATGAGAAATGACAAATAGCAATTTAGCAGCTGGTTTTCGGCAAAGATCTTGAACACTATACAGCCGACAGACTGAGAAGTGGACATGTTTAAAATGAATTCTGAGCCTTTCACGCACTCCAGTTTCCAAGACAACACTGTTATTGAAAACAATACCTGAGTAAAACTGAATTCTCAGCCAGCCCTTTCACACAAACATGGCTTAAATTACTCTCTGCCGCAAATGTTTGCTTTTCTTTGTCCAGCCTTTGCTTTGCATTAAATGGACCCTTGCTATCTGGAAACGACACCGCCGTACTGTCTTACTCTACGCTTAAGCAGCAATTGTTTGATCATTCAGCCATGATTGAGGAGTGACAATGATTTACGAACAAAATTAATCACGCATGTCCTCAAACTTAGAAAAGAAAACAACATTCATAAGTTACATGTTGATTGCAAGCTTCCTATGGAAAATAAATCAAATAAATAGAAAATAAACCAGGGAGCAAATCTAGATCCTCAGATGAAGAGAAAACCAAGAATAAAACAGATCAAGGTCTATTTATAGAAAAACTAAACTTAAAGATAACATGGTTCAGACAGGTAACAATAACACTGCCATGCTTTCCGCATTACACCAGAGGAAAGTAATGGACTGCAGGGCTGCAGATCCCTCCTCATCAAGAAGTTGGCTAAGTGGGCTTGATAGCTGGAAAATAAAAACATGTGGCAAACGCAAGTACAATCACGGCAGGCCCGGCCCATCCCCTCCACAGCCAAAAAGCATAGCTAAACATTCAGTCGAGCCCAAATTACTAATTAAAGCATAGCCCAATACCACACCACCAAGGCTATGAACTCAGCGATACAGCACAGAAGTTTAGAGAACAAAACCCAGAGGTGTGTTTACATTATTCTATGTTCACAGAAATGAAAGATCTCCCCTTGAAAAGTGAGGGGGTTGGGGAGACAAGGGGTCAGAGAGCAAAGGCAATTTGATGATTAAGCTGTTGCTTACATCTTCACTGAACACATTTCAAACACTGCCTACTATAATTTCTATCTTACAGGCAGAGCAGAAACCCTGGGTGCTGGTTTAACTGAACAGCCTCCAATGCAACGCCGAGCCGGTAAATGGGTCACAGAGCCAGGGGGTGGTCGAATGACAGCAGAGCTGTCCAGGGGAGCAGAGAATGCTGGGATTCCTGATTAATCTCTGGGTTGAAGCTCTCCGGGTGGTCCAGTCTGTCTTCACAACCTGGCCAACATGTGCATCTCAGGCAGATCCACTAATGATTGTAACAAGAACGCCTGGATTGTCAAGCTGCTCATACTGTGAGCTATCCCCTAGTATAATGATGGCTTAGGAGCAATGCCACATTTTACTCCCAAGAAAAAAGTGGGGGTGGCAGGTTAAGCAAGGATTTTTTTTTTTTAAGGGTTAAGAGAAAAGAAAAAAGAAAAAAAGGAAAACCTTTTTGGATTGGGGCAGGTAGTGCTGAAGAAGGTCCTACAGAAACTTCTGTTGGGGGAAGGAAAAATTTTTTGCCTTTGATCACGGTTTGAAGGTACTTAAATCAGTGAAACGCAGGGCTAAGGATAGTCCCAGGTGAATGGTTTCCCTGATGATAACACAGCACATTGAATCTGAACACTGAGCTCTTTGAGCCAACCTAATATTCCTCAGTAAATTCAGGCAGTCTGACACGCTTGAGTAAAGGTAAAGTTTTCTGAAATATCTGATGGCTAGTTCCAGACAGCCTTCCTGCATTTCCCAACCCAAAAAGTTTAAATGTCATCCAATTCAGCAAGAGAACACTCAAATCTTTTCAGCAAGAGAACACTTAAATCTTTTAAAATTGATACGCTTGAATGATTATCCTACTGAACTTCACTTAACAAAGACAACCTAGATGACTAACTGTCAAGAGAACTTAGGGGGCATCATTCATGGTTTAGTGAGACCCAGAGCTGTAAAGCACACAAACTGGGCTTTTCTTGTACAAGTTAGTGGGGTTCATGCTTAAAGGCATCCAAAATGGCACCGCACAACTATGCTTACTCACCATCAGAGAACATTACAGGCTTACATACTATAGGTCTCAATGAGTCTTTGAAAGTTTTACACACTGCTCAACCAGAAACTTGCTTATCAGCTCAGTCAATATTTACTGCTGGTGAATTGCTTTAGGCTTTGTAACTCCTAAACAAAATTTTTTAACTCTTTTACTATTCATCAATAAAAACTGACAGCATAGAACAGACTCCCTGCCAGGTCTCTTAAAGCAGAAAACAGAATAATGTGACCCCTCATCAACACTGGAGAAACAAAAAGAAATCAGTTAAAATGACTTGTTCAGGCTGCATATATTTATGAATTGGCAATCAAAGCAATCGCACTTAAGATGAGATCACAAACTAATTCTGATCGTGTCTGAAATGAAACTCAGAGCTTTAAAAGTACTAAAACTGCAGCAAAGCTGGTCTCCCAAATCTATTTCAGCCTAATTTCCTGCCTCCCAAGGTTTCTGATCACACCACTATGCATTTAAAACACACACCCATATTCGCTCACTTTGATTTATTCCTCTCATTACTGGCACTATAAATCTCTGCAGTTTGCTCTTTAGCAGGATGGGGGTAATGAAAGCAAGTGGAAGCATGAAGGAGAAAAAGTAGCAGTGAAACAGTGGGACTGAGGTGATTATGGCAAAGACAAGTTCGTCTGTGCATATGAAACATCAGGGAGCCGTATCCTCATAAATAACATTTAAAAATAAAAACAAAAACATCTCTGTGGTACATAAACAACTTTAATGGAGAGAATTACATCTGCCCTTATGCAAACACCAAAGAACTGCTTTTTTTCACCCAGAAGATTTAAAAAATAACAGAATTACGACAAGAATAAATTGAAAAAATGTGTATTTCTCCACCAATATATGAGCTCCCCCCTCGTAAAGAGACAGATTTCACCAGACACTGCTTTCGACATGCAGGTGCACGAACCATAGCAACCAAGGGGTCCAGGGCAGCAGTGTTGGTTGTGGAATGTGGGAGCTTGAGATATTTGTAATACCTAACCTTAGCCAGTCAAAACTTACTCTACAGCTGCACGCAAATTATACACATAACCTTATTGGCCTATGATAAACACTTTCCCTCAAACAGAGCACTTCACACTCAGCAGCCTGTTGTCAGTCTCCAATCAGGGCAACATCTTTCAAAGTCTACAAGAATGCTCATGTCCTGTGAAGGACGTAGTTTTCTATGGCACCGTCACCCAAGTCACTGAGGTGAGAAGTACTGTGGGTGACACATCTTATGCCTTTCATCTAGGTTGGGACTAAAATGTAAAAATGGGGGGTGGAGGGTGAACCTTGGTTAAGAAACATCTGGGGAGGCTTATTAAGGTTGGTTCCTGCACATAATTATCCTCAGTGAAGCCTGTTCCTTTGCTCAAGGAGGCCCAGTCGCCAGGGAATTTAGAACAGTAGCAAATTACTACTTTCCCACCAATGAACTTCTAGGAGGACAAGCAAAGCCCCACCCTACTCTGTCACTCAGCTTGGCCCCGGAGCCCCTGTACATAAAGGGCCTCCACACGGCCTGAGGCTGTTCTAGACCCCAAGCTGGGTGGCTCTCCTGTCTGGGCCTCAGAGCTCTTCTTTGTCATTATGGTGGAAGTTCGCTAGCTTCCTTTGTCTCCAATTAGTTTCTCTGAAGAGCGCAAGGACATCCTAAAGGGGGTTTTAATAATGACCATTCATCAGGTAAAAAGAAGAGGGGAAGAGAAGTTTACAGTGCTCCTTTGAAAACTTCAGACACAAAGCGGTGAATCAGCTTAAACAGATGGCCTTCATGATGGTAGGCTTGTTTGGGTGAGGGGAAGGGAGGCCAGAGCTGCTGCAGGCCACAGATTCAGAGGCAGAGGGCTGGCTGGGCAGGATGTGTGTGTGGGGGGCACTTCCCAGAAATACTAAGGGCAGAGAATTGGGGCAGTGGGGGTCACTGCCAATGGAAATTGCAGTGAGCCTGCTCATGGGGAAAGGGTACCAGCCTGCCGCTAAAAATCTACTGATTCTGAGTGAAGTGGGTACTCACATTTACAACTTTCGAACACTTTAAAAGGCATATAACTTGGCACGGCACATGAAGGGGGAAAAAAAAAAAAGACACGGGAGAAACCCCCCCAACAAAACAACCAATCAAAAGAAGGTTATATCTTTACTTTTTAAAGTTTGGGTAATGTAAAGCAAAGGGTATATTTCTGAGGGTAAGACAGAGAGAGACTGGTAGAGTTCTGCCAAGTTTAAAAATATTTCCTGTGTTCCATAAACTTGGCTGGGACACAACGAGAAATAGAGATATGACTAAAGGCTCTGAGGGATGACTGACTCATCTTCATACCATTGCAGGCAGCAGGTTCATCCATAACAGCTGACTTGCAGCATTCTGGCACACATATGGCCAAATGTGGTAATCTCTAGAGAGAACGTGTTCCAGGTCATTTTTATAGAGTTGTGCAAAATGTACATTCACCAACACTACAGATCGAAGGTAACAGCAATTGAGATTTAAGAAATTAAACCAATGAAAGCCTCATAACTGCATGTGGTAGTGTCAGTGGGGAGCTGCATTGGTTTTTTATAAACCCAAACCTTCTGAGGTAAATAAGAACAAACAAATATCTGTGCAGCTGTGTGCATTTGGACACATTCTGGTCGATCTGTACTAGATTCCTTTGTCTCCAATTAGAGTCTCCATCATCATCAGTTCTGCAATATAAACTTTTTTTTTTTTTTTGTAAATAAGGGTAAACAGAGGCATCTCTGGGCAGCTGCTTGCTGTTGTGTGCGGCTGGACACCCCTTCTAAGGCCAATGTTTTCTTGTAAAAACCCCAGGGGCTCTCTTCTGTGACAGCACACCTGTGCCAAGCACTATCAGGAAAAACAGACAATCCTTCATGTCCCTCCCGCCCAGTAACCCCCACCCCTCAAAGCACAATAAATGCTCTGGAACCTAGCCACATGAGTAAACAGAGTTTATCACCCCCTGTAAAGTTCAAAGGCAGCATGTACCCACAACACAGGCTATGGAGCATTCAACCTATGCGACTTGATAACAAGAAAAAGATACATTTTCAAATGATTGCAGGTGCTAGTTCTGCAGCATCCTGGGCACAAAATGTTGGCAGTGCACATGGGAAATGCCAAAATATAGCAATTTACCTTGGGCAACATGGGTGTGGCCCTCTTGCTTTTCTTCTCCGAGGGGTCATCCAGCTGGTCTGGTTCAAACGTGTAGAGTTCAGTCAGTTCATTCATGGTGAAGTGACGCTCAATTTGCTGTTGGTCCACAACTCGGAATGACAAGGACTGTTTAGCCACCTGCCTGTCATAAATCTTCTCCTCCATGGTTCCCTATAGGGGAAAATAGAGCTTGCATCATTAAGGCATTTATGGGCAGAACATTTCTTGAATTTTATTAATAGAGGGTTTTTAAACAATTATGAACCTCGGAGAAAGTACAGTTAACTCATCAGCAATTAAATCACATACAAAGAATGCCTTTCTGATATCTTGCTACCTATGCATGTCTCTTTAAAGAGGCTTAGTACAAGGCATCCAAAAATGATACTTCACACGCAATAAATTAAAAACACATCTTTCTTAATTCCTTACCTGAGCCAAAAACCTGTAGACAAACACCGTCTTCACCTGGCCAAAACGGTACACCCTGAAAATACTCTGAATGTCATAGGATGGGTTCCATGAGGCATCAAAGATAATGACCCTGTTTGCTGCGACCAGGTTTATCCCTAGAGATCCGGCTCTTGTGGAGATTAGGAACAGACGACCCCTGTAGGGAACAGGAAGGGCCATGATTATGGAACATGGAAACATGGACTAAGGGTAAGGAAATGACATTCACCATGCCAGTGTGGCTTCACCATCAGATTGGTTCTTAGTCTACGTACTGAAAATAATCACCTGTGTCACGGTTTACTATCCTGAAACAACTGATCAAAGTCATCACCTAATCATTAAGCTCTTCACAACTTGAAGTGGCTATTCCAAGCAATGTACCACTATGGCAATTAGATGGTAGTGGTAGCTCATACAGCTCAAAAGGGTATGGCTCATTAATCAGACAACAGAAGAGGAGAAACATCATAACTGCCAAGCTGTTCTATGAGAACAGCTACATCACGTATACGCTGCATCAGCAATAGAATCATTTAAATGGCTAAAAGGTGAATAAATTAAACATGGATTTAGAAGTGGCCAAATGCAACAATCCTGCACCCTCACAGATTGAGACAATCATACCGACATTCTTATGAATCATTTGCAGACAGAAGACTGATATTCTAGCTAAGGGGCAAGGAAATTGTCTTCAAGTGGCATGCAAGTACAATACTATTTACCTAACATTGCTCATGTCGTTGAACTCTTCAGCCCATTTCTTTCTGGTCAAGGCATTAGTGGAACCATCCAGGCGGTAGTAGTCGATGTTTCTGAACCATTTGCCCTCACCTTCAGAAGAGAACAAAGTCCATCAATGGTTTGATTTGTATAAGCTCCTCATACAAAATAACAATGCAGTTGTTTATTCTTAAAGTTTCTCACAGAGAGCACACTCCAGTCATAACAGAACCAGTTGTGTTAGAAGGGGTGTGATAATCCCTTTTAGGCCAGCTGTGTCCATGTGCTTAGGGAAAGTATGCACATAGATAGGTGGCTGAGTGGAGGGTACACATTCTCGTTTTTAATATTGTTGCCTCCTTCCACCCTCTGTGTGTGTCTGTGTGTGTGTGTATTCTCATAACTAACATTTCAGTATGTTTCCAATTACCCCTCTGTGATCTTTTCATTACAAATTGCAAAGCCTTAAGCAAACATTTTTTTGTGGAATCACAAAAAAAAAAAAAAAAAAAAGTCAAGGTCTAATCATTTTCAAAATGAAAGCAAAAACAGCTGCTGGAGTTTAATTAGGAACATGACCTTATGCCAGAGGCTTTGCATCTATGTGTGTATGTGTGTTGGGGTGCGCGTGCAAGCTTTTATGTTAGATCTGTGTCAGATGTGCATGTAAGATGTACACCTTAATTTCACCAGGCCCCTTTTACCTGTTAATCAAAGAAGCAGCTAGGAGGTATGAGAGAATGTTTGCTTGACCAGTGTTCCATGACATGACGTGAACAGGTCTAAAATAAAATTCACTGCAAACAGAAGTGATTTTTTCCCAACCCAGTCCCAGTACACTCAAAGTAATCTTGTAACCAGATATTCCAAGAAAACATGCAATAGGACATACATTCACACTGCATACACACAATGGTTCAACCTGACAATCCAGCAGCATGTATACCTCCCATACACAAAACAGTTTGTTTAACCCGATACATTTTGTATCTCGCAAGGTTAGGAAATTGCATAAGCAGCATTTCTAACTGTGCTCACTGCATAAACAGTCATTTCTGCTCATGGTGCCTGCTCCTGAACAACCCACAGAGAGGTTTACGGGGCAAAAAAATACATGCTGTGCAATGATTCCTCAGTATGCCCAACTCCACATAAGTTGAATTACAAATACTCAGAAAAACTGAAGCACCTTAGTGGCAAAGAAACCAACCAATCCATGAAAATACAGCTTTAGCAGTAAGTTTATAGTAGTCCAAGATGATTGGGAACATGATTGGGAGTTGTCCAAGCATTACACATTTCACAAAACAAAGAGATGCTAAACCAGATCAGAGCAGGAACAATATTCAACCTTTGTATGGAGATGGTTTGCCTTCCTCTTTGTTTCTGCCTGCTAACTCCAGGAAATCCTCGATGAGGTCCAGTGAGATCAGTGACTGACTGAACACCAAACTGAAAATAAAATGCACAAGACCATGCTTTAAACAACATTGGGTTTCAAGACCATGCTTTAAACAACATTGATAGTTATGTTGAGGACAGGAGATTTTCTTGGACAGATTTGTTAAACTCACACTTTTTCTTCAACTTCTTCAGCCATACGCAAAATTTCAAACAGTAGAACCATCTTTCCAGAGTGTTCCAGAATCTCAGCGTCTGCTTCGGCCACAAATTCCTTGTACCAGTCAGCAGACGGGCTGCCAGGGGCAGAGTTGCTGGGACGAACTAAAAGAAACACAGAGTGACAGTGTGGTAAGAGGAAAAGCACAAATTTCTTGAGTGAGGTTACTGGATATATGAGAAGAGCATCTATAAATCTCTGCTTCTAAGAACTGTAACACTTTGCTCAAATATACTAATCTGACAGGATGCATGCAGATATATACTATGTGACAGGATGCATGCTTACGTTATCACTAAATAATATAAAGTAATAGGGCATGAGAAGAGAATGAGGGGCACATCAACACTAGTTTTATATTTCCATAACGTTCTTTAACACCTTAAAGCATCCAAATGATGCTTCTTCAGTTTAATACTACAAATGTGAGGCTAACATTAACTATTCCCAAATTGCATTAATCTCTTCATTAAACAGGAACAGACTTGTGGATGCTATTTAAGACACACTAAGCTATAAAAAATGATCAAACCTTCACTGATAAAATCAGCCATTTCACACAGCACCAGAATAGACATGTCT
The DNA here is from genome assembly GCA_037832545.1 of Rhabdalestes septentrionalis. Lineage (NCBI taxonomy): Eukaryota > Metazoa > Chordata > Actinopteri > Characiformes > Alestidae > Rhabdalestes > Rhabdalestes septentrionalis. The sequence goes on along the minus strand of JBBMFX010000030.1, from coordinate 15,550,131 downwards.
TGGCTCATTAACTAGATCCAGGGTAGGTGGAAAACGAGATTTCTAGACTTTTTGAAACAATCCCAGACTTGCATTCAACCAAATCAACCAGAATCCCACTGCAAAACCTTGGACATGAAAAAAAAAGCAAAAAAACAAATACCCAACACACCTTGACCTTAACAGCCAAGAATATCATCCTACCCAAACAAAGAAAAATAATCAATACAATTTATAAAATAAAACCAACCCTCCTCTACGGGATCAGCCCTATTCCGGCCTTCTGGGTTTCCCCCACGGGAGCTGGTGTTCCACTCCTTAATCACCTCTACATCATCACTGTCAGACTTGTCTGAACTCTGGGCTTTGCCTCTTCCCCTTTTTCGTTTCCTTCATGGGATTTGAGAAAAGATGTGTTATAATCAGAATGCAGAACACAACTAAACGCAACATAATGTGAAAACATAAGATTTGCTGACTTTTTGGGCTTCTCGTCCTCTGAAGTTAGACTCATAGACGACTCCTCTGTTTCGGAAGCAATGAATTCCTCCATGCTATCTTCATCAAAGTACCCCTGTTAAAACAAGAAATAACACATTTTAAAAGCCACTCAAGTAATTTATCAAAAACTTGCATCACAGTACAGCTGCATGGCGAATCATATCTTACTACATTTTGTGATGGCAATTTTTGGCTTAGCTAAACATAGCTGTAATATCTAAAAGTGACAGGTGTTTAATGACAGAGGTCATTAAAATGGTCAGGTCACAACATTTTATAGGCTGCAAACTATTAGCTAACAACAGAAAAAAACCCAAAAACTTTATAAGGGTGCAACGCTTCCCATTGGACCTTTCAACATAGCAGAGTTAATCTCATCTCGGCAACTCGTGTATCAAATATTTCTCCCAGTACTCCAGTGGAAATTACGGAGTGAGGGGGTGTTCATGTGCAGTTTTCAAGTCGGTTTCTCCTATCTACCATAATTCCCATAGGGCGTGGGTATCATAATTCAGAATCAAGTCAGAAAAACTACGCATCTGAGGGTTATTTAAAATGAAGTTTTATAACTTTAATCATAATATGTTCTGTGGATTTGTATTAAGCTGACGAAAATCTGCATTAAACAAATGAGGAGTACCACAATTTCAATATTCGGCCAAGAAAATGTATGAGAACCAAAACTGACATCTGGTGACACCAATCGGCTATAATTTCCTGCCACCAGTCTGTGTGCGGGGCATGTCTAGATGTGCACAGAAAGTGATGACTATGAGGGAAACTCTGTCGTTCCCCAGCGTTTGTTTTAAGTGTGGTTGAGGGGAAAGAGGTCTGCAACTCACCAGTTGCTCGTCTTTTTTGCATTTACCTTGTTTTCCTTACTGATATAGTCCAGCTGGAGACACCAAGGATGGGTCCAGATTCTGCTGAGCATCTGGAAATCCTGGAAGAGTTTAGTCCCTGCGCGGCCTCTTCCCCCCTCTAAGGCAGAACCGACACCTGCTTGGAAAGAACCAGTTTAGTGCCTGCAAAGCCTCTCCCACACCATGCCACAGTTATGACAGCATGCTACAGGCCTGAACAAACTAACAAGAACCCATCACTGCAAATGGAACAATTTCAATCACACACAGGGCTGACTTCAAAAGAAGAGTGAGCAACTATGGCCTATGAGACTGTCAATCCATATTATGCTTGGGTGACTATTCACCAAATCATGTCTGTGTAAACCCCAGAACAGACTTCTTGAATCCTTGTCATTGCAATTATATTATAGTCACACAGCAAGACTCCAACAGAAACCATTAAGGAGTTATTTATAGAAGCATAATAAAACATTTGGTCCAAATAACATGACATTCAATTAGCATCACACTAAATATTTTAGGTAATCCTGAATGTGATGAAAATCAGTAAACAACATGTCCTCAAGAAATCCATAAACAAGCTTATACATAGGGTCTATATTACTACTACCCTGTCTGAAACAATAAGTCCGTTGACAGTGTTGTCCATTTTTTAAATGCCCTGCTAACGCCCTGGTCCAATGTCTCCCTCTGTGTTGGTCATATTACAATGAGGCGTAGCACTAACAACCTTTTATTTGCTAGAAAGCTGAAACCAGCTTAATGGAAAATATTGTGTGGAAAATAACTCCTATTGAGACCCAAACATTATTAACACAATATTAACTTTTTCCTTGATTCCCTAACTTTTACTTGATTTGGGACAAAATGACGTCAATTAAAATATTGTGTGTAAAAATGAATGTAATTTCAATAATGTTTACCCAGCTTTTTCACTTGGTAGCAAATAAAACACCCACCAGGTGCGGTTATCATCAGGTATGACAAAAAAGAATTTCTCCCATACATCACCAAAATGTCACCATTTTATTCAAATCCAGGGCTGCTATATACAAAGGAGCTTTATTCAAGAAGCATGTCCAAATCACATCCAGAACCGGTATCAAATTAACGAAGAGCTAGAGGCACCTCGAATGTGCTGAAAAAAGTTTGCGTTGTAGAATTTTCTGGACAACATTTGGGCTATTTCAAGGACAACTACATTTTAGTGTTCATTAATAGCTACATTAGCCTTGAAGTTGCAGTTCTAACAAGGACATCAACCATGTCAAAATCTTTTCACAGAACAATTTGTTTAAAAATGTAATTCAGGGAAGGCTAAAAATTGTATTGCATCAACAATGCTACAAGATTAAAATGGCAGGCTGTGAAGCTACAATTTTCATTAGGAAAATCACTAGTGTCAAGATCAGACAGATTACAGACTAAGTAGAATTAAGGCAAGGCAAACACCAAATAAGGCAACATCAAATAATCTGTAAAATATTTTTTTTTAACTGTATTTATTGTCTGACAGTTTTTTTTAACATATAAACAGAAGCTCATGTATGGGCTGTTCCAATAAAATTTCAAAATAATCGCACCATCATTAATGTTGATAATGCTTATGTAACATTGCAGTTCATTTGTTCTCCATAAGCAAATTAAACTTTATATTTGATTGTTATGTACTCTCTGGACATGGATACTGTCTTGTCAAAGTCTCGCTCTCTTATCGCTCCTACAGAAAAGCTCATGTACTCATGATTGTAAATTTACAGGAAACCAAAAAATAGGATACAGCACTATGCATTGATTTGCCAGACAAAATTAACTGCTACTGAACGAGACAAGTCTGACATGGTGTATGTACTTAATTTCAATAACCTCAATTTGCTGTCAATTGATTGTTTTATTTAGCATCCTACCACAGGCCAGCTGTCCTGTATTATAGGCTCCGATCTGAAAGTATTATGGCTTGAGTAGAGGGCAGTTTAGGAGTCAAGTATTCTTGTGGAAATGTGACCCTTGCATCATCCTGGGGGGAAAAAACCCCCAAAAATTCTGCCTATGCCACCATTCTTTCTGGGCCATGCACGCAAGTCCTCCCCCACGGGTTGCATACCTACCTTGCATGCCTTTCTTTAACAGAACAAGTAATAATTTGAATGTGTATAAACATCTACCTCCCTCAAACTGAACATTTTCTGAATTTTCTGAATACCAATATCTAAGAGAAACACAGAAGTTTAAAATGACGCATGCCTAATTCATAGTGACATGATATGTCATGCTTCATGCTGAGGACGAGCATAAGTCATTTTTATCTCCACTGAAACAGGAATTGTAGTCAACGCATTGTAGTCTGGTTCTTAAAACTCAGCCTTTCTGTGGGTCAGTGATGGACTGGGAATAAACAACCAAGTGTCCAATAGACCAAGGTGGGGAGAGTCTGGCCAGTTCTAAGCGTGGACAGTGACCTGTGGGCCCGCACCCAAAGTCACAGCGGCAGCTCAGCAGTATAGCTGGCTCAGTGGAAAGCTGGCCTAATGAGCCTCTGGCTGGAAAATTTTCCCAAAGCTCTTCATTAGAAAAAGGACATGGGAATTTGTTCAGATAGGCCTGCGGCTCCATGCCAGCTGCCACTCAATCTCCCAGCTGCAGATCCGCTTTAGAACAAGCGCCGTCTAAGCCATAACATGACTAAACCACTTAATTCCATAGTATGCGAAGGGGAAAAAGGCCTTGTTCTCTTAAGCGGTTGCAAACTTCAGCTTGCCATCTCCAAAATCCTAATTTGTGCTTTAATCTCCAAGTATAAGAATCCTTTGAAACTTGGGAAATGCTGCTATAAAGCCCCATAAGCTGCTAAGGTTTGCTTAACAATATGAAATGTGAGGAATGACACTTCAATTCACTTTAAAGAAGGCCTTCACCTGTAAAGTGCTCCAGATAGTATCTGTACAGTTTGCATTGAATAGGCGTCATCCGCACTGCTAACACATACTCGTGCTTAGGGGGAAGGAATTTTGTCAGGGCAGTGTAGTCTCTCCTCTGCAAGGAAATACAGCAAAAGTAAACAAAAAAGACAAGCAATCAAGGGTGGAAAAAAAGTCAAGGCACTGCACAACAGAACTGAAGAATTAGAATTTAAGCAAATATAGACTTTGGCCTAAATAATACAATCTCAAGGCAAATTAACATTACTGACACACATGGAAAAATCCAGAGGACATATTTAGTAAGGTTCACGGTTCAGAGGCACAAATAAGCTAAGACAAATCCTAATTTAGGCTTCAAAGAAGTCTTATTGCCATTGAAAACATCAATTTGTTTACTTTATTTCTACATGCTTCTTTGACATATCCAATTAAAACTTGGATTACTTAAGAAGAACTGGAGATTACTTGACCACAGATGCATAAAATATAGAAATCGTATAGCAGTCTTACTTGGACACATCCTGCCAGCATTTCGTAGAGGATGTGTGCGCGCTTCTTCATGATGCGCACGTCAACCGGTGTGGAGTCAGCGCACTGGCCGTTCTGAATGGGATTAATGAAGCGATTTCTGAACTCTTTCACTGAGCCCAACAAGTTCTCCTTGATGAAGTTTACCATGCAGTGGTCTGAAGAAGGAAATAAGGATTTTAATGGATTTTAATTTTGAATGGCTGACACCAGTCCTATAATTAACAATCAGTGCACTATTATACATTTCTCTGCAGGTGTGATGAGCGTATTTTGAAAATTAGAACAGGGAATAAAAATGTATATGGAAATTAAATCAGCACTTTTAGTATAATCAGAATTTCTCCAGTTAATGTCACAGCATGTTTACAACAGGGGGGGGATTTAAAATTGGTTTTAAAATAAAGAGTCTTTTATTTAGGAGGCCGTGGGTAAATATTTTTCTCTCAACCAAATACTAACCAAACACTAAATGATGTTTCAGTGATGAGCACAACAGCTGAAATAAGATTTGCCACTCACACTCTATCAGATTGTTTTGAAGTGGTGTTCCTGTCAGCACCACTCTCCGTCGAGTTTTAATGGAGTTCATTGCTCTAGACACAGCAGAGGCTTCATTTTTCAGCACGTGTCCTTCATCGCAAATAACAAAGTCTGGACCTGTATCGAGGCATTTGTAAAGAGGACATGGAAAAAAGAAAAGACAACTTCAGGGACAATGTCTGGAGAATGTTACAATTACAAATTAAACCAACTGTGGAACAACAGAAAATATATCTAAACAGAAACAGGAAAAAAAATTCAATTTGCCGCACAGGACGATGGTTCATGCAATGTTGTCAGAATTCATATTTCACCTGGATCAACAAGTGATTTCTGGAATGTTTCTTTCAGCTTTTTGCTCTTAATGTTGCGACCCTGTGTGAGGTTGCGGTACATTTCGTAGCCGATTATCATGACACCACCATCTTCATGCCATCGCTGTAATGCATAAGCTCGCTCCTGAGGCCTCTTCACTGTGGCCAGCTCGGTCACCTGATATATAAAAAGGCCCTGTTAGCACCTAGCAGCAGCTCCTAGCCCTGTATCTCCTTAACTAATAAATGAAGGCCATGGTTCAAATACTTTTTGTAAACAATTTATGAGAAAATTTGATAAAAATATGAAGGCATTAATGAAAATTTGGGTATGGGGATTGATAAAATGTGGCACTGATATATTCAAAGATTCCCCATTATGCAGAAAAAGAGGAATAATGGGAAGGTCTACGCAGGATACAATACCAAATGTCTACCTCTAAACTCTCCTCATCCTTCAAGCCCTCCTGCCACTTTTCAAACTCATTGAGCCAGTTGAGGACAGTGTTGAGAGGGCACACGATCAGAGCTGTAGAGAAGTCTAGCCGCTCACACAAGAGCAGGGTGTGGAGTAACGTCACCACCTACAGGGCAAAAAAAAAAAAAGAACCTCAACATGATTCTCTAATGGAGTAGATTGGAATTCCCAACCCACGCCATTGTTTAAGTAAACAATCCTCATTGTGCTGTAGTGTGTAATAAAGCCAGCTAATATGGATGGTATTATTTAAAAACCATGGAAATAAACAAATGTGAGCACTAGGATTGTTTAAGTAACTGAAAGTTAGATGCACAAAACTACCCTTAAAGTCAAAACCAAGATCTACACAACCCAAGAAAACATTACTTAAAAACGTAAAAAATACGATGAATGTGTTATATCATTACATAAAAATGTCAATTGAGGCTACACTGTAAACATAACATAGAAGCAGTAAAGGAATATACACCACTGTTAGACTGTCAATCACATCAGGTGGCAGCAAAAATAGCCTTCAGAGTAGCAGTAGTATTTGGAAGACTAAAGCCTGACAAATAAAGTAAAAGGTTTCTACATGACATATTAACACATAAAAAAAAAACACCCTTTTGAAGTGACTAGAATGGTTTATGTTATGTTTTAGTGTGCTATGCTGCAGTGATCTATGGCAGAAATTCTCAATCTGACCCCTGCAGAAAGGTTTGTCAATGTAATTACTGTATATATTACACATATAATTTTTGGGGTGTATAACAATATAACTTTGGCAGTATTCCCAACCCTATAAATAGTATTGTGATACATTAGAGAGCCAATACTACAACAAATAAACAGAAATTATAATGGTCCTGTTTACATACTTAGTTCGCTAATTATATACCAAACATTCAAGAGACTTCGATGAGTGGCTTTTAGGTGCAACATCGCCATCTTTTGGAAACTTTTAATAAACTTTAATAAAATTGAACTTTAAAATGTCACCAACTACTCAGATAATAAAATCATGACCCATTTCTTTATTTATACACACAAAACACCCAGTGCCTAACACAACCATAAAAACATGCAGTTTACCTGAAGTGTTTTTCCCAGACCCATACAGTGTGCAAGGATACAGCCAGAGCCAGTTGACTTCTTAACTTTTTTCATAGACTCACAGCAGCAGTCCCACATAAACTGTACACCTGAAGGACAGAACAAAATCAGCAGTTATACACAAACAAACATTTTCTTCGCCAAGACTGGTCTGTTGATTAGCGGACTTGTATGCAAAATTATTTTTTATTTTACAACACCTTACACAAAGATCTGTCACATATCAAAAAGAGAAGAACAATAGGAACAGACTGGTTACAGAGGAATAAATGTTCTGTGTCTCAAATGTAGTTTGTATACTGACAAATCTGGCAAATGTAAATCGGTCATACCACTCATCCTAACAGGGCGTCTTTCATTGCCCCATGCTCACATGTCCATTGTGAATGCTTTCAGCAGTCTTCTTAGCAGTATGACTAAAAGAACTGCTCTGTGGCTCTACACTAGACAGGCTAGGCTTTACTCCTCATGCACATCGCCAAGGCTTGTGCACCCATTAGCTTCTCACTAGTTGTCCAGCTGCAGTATTGACCTCTTTTTGAGAATGAACAACTGCATACTGGTAACACCCCACAAGGCCTGTCGATTTAGAGATCCAGGCGTTCAGACATCATAACTTGGCCTTTGTCAAAGCTTTTCAGATATTATGCCAGTCCGTTATTACTGCTTCCAACAAATTGATTCACGCTCTAGATAATGTAATGTGCCAAAAATCATATCAATACACTTCAGCCTGCCAATACCCCCTAAAGACAGCAAGTTTCACAGACTGCATCAGCATATGAGAAATTCTTTCAAGTAACTGATCATGTACAAATAATTGTTTAACCACCTGTCAGTTCTTCTGTTATGTTGAGATTATATCACAAGGCAGTTTTCTGCCCATTGACGGAGTGTAACTACCCCAATAAGAACAGGAAAGGAAAGCTGGTACTGTCTGCCCTTCACTGCTAGCGAGTAACAAATTGGATCTGCAGCCTTACAATGAATTCAGACACTTGACACCAGTGTGAACAGTAGTTCAAATAAAAATGTGCTAGCTTAATTAACATACATGTCAAGCCAACAGGACAGAACAGATTAAACCACAAGCCCTTAACTCACCATCCACTTGATGAGGCTTCAGCTTCGTTACCAGGTTCCTATGGACCTGGACAAGTGGCTCCTTGGTTTCCTCATCCTCATCAAGCACCAATTTAGTAGTAATAGGGCAAGCGACTTGTGATGACTCCTCCACCACAATTGTCTATGAAGAAATGATTCAGAAACGTTTAAACAATTTAAACAGAAAAGTACCGTGGCAAAAACTCAGGATACTAGTTGTATTTACTTCTCGCAGTTTTTCTCTTAGCTGTTCCCGTTCAGCAATGCGCTTCCTCCTATCCTCCTCTTCTTTCAAGGCACTCTGGGTCTCAGAGCGAAGTTTGTCATCCTTGAGGATTTTGCGGATCTTCTTGCGGCCCTTGGGAGTTCCCTTTTCGTCGTCATCGTCGTCGCCATCTTCCTCCCCCTCGCCTCCGCTCTAAAGAGAAAGGAACACAACACTAGACACATTGAAGCACACCCCCCCCACCCATTACAGGCTAGCTCGTATACTGGTAGCCATAACAGTACCTTGTCACTAGAGGAAGAGTCTTGAACCTTAATGCGTCTTCGCTTTTTCTTTTTTTCTTTATGGTAACTTCTTTCCTTGTCTTTGTCAGCTTTCTTGGAAGATCTAGAAGTAGAAGCAAAAAGTACTTTGCTTTATTTGTCAGGAGTTCTAAATTACACAACTCAGAGGTAGTAATCTCAGTTGTGCTGCTGTGGAACTTAATGCATTACAGCTTTAAAGCCAACTTCACCTTGTTCTGCGCTTGTTCTTGCCTTCATCTTCGTCATCATCACTCACCGCTGCACTCAGCGCTGACTCACTATCGGAACCTGAGCCAGACTGCTTGAAGTCTGAATCAGAATCACTGCCTACTGCACAAAGTAAAGTACAGACTAATATAAATCACCAGCAGCACCAACCTACGGTCCACATAGCAGATCCGATTTTATCATGTGCAAATGCACAAGCAAGTACCCAATCACAAGCTCTTATTTTGTAGTATTATCAAGTAGCCAGGCTGTCTAGTAATGGCTGTCTAGATACCTCTCCCACTGATGCCAGCAACAGGCACAGGCACAACATATCTATGAGAGACTAAGGCCGACCACATCCACGTTAAATGAAAAGGCCAAATGTAGACCAGACTATGCGACCCAGTGGACTACAAGGGCACTGGGACCCAAAAACAATTTGTACCCCTGGTTGGTTCGTTTTGGAAGAAGCAGGACAAAATATATCCTTTTAAGAAAACTTTATTAATGCAA
>JBBMFX010000030.1:15528885-15540445 GCA_037832545.1 Rhabdalestes septentrionalis | reverse complement strand
TGTCCAGGACAGTTTGATGGTAGTCCTACTCTAACATTCACTAAACCTGACAATTAACTGGCAAGTTGAACCAGGTGTTCCTGAGGAGGGAAATCACCAAAACATGCTGGACTATGGCCCTCCAGGACCGGAGCTGCCCACCCCTGATCTGAGCCATACATTTTACTAACAATACTGTTTGCAAATATCCTACTGTACAACACTATTTGCAAAGCAGATATAATTTTTTGGAATTCGAAATATCGTCAAATAATCTATAAACATAAATTCGGTCTCCATCGAACACCCCTATACGTAAGTAAACTAGTGATTAAGACAATCATGTTGTTGTACAAAATTGATAACAGAATCACTCCACACATACATGACATTTCTAACTGAATCATTCCTCACATACATGACAACTACATGCAAAAATCTCAATGTCAGAGGACAGGCATACCCATGTCAAAAGCAGGATTTCATATTGCGACTTTGATCATGAATGTAGATTACTATATATTTTTTATTTAGCATATTTTTTTGTGTCTCTGTTCAATTGCCATGTTATTGATTTTTAACCACACTCAGTCACGTGACTAGACTCAAACTGTACAATCTGAACATGTAAAACTAATCCATCACTGGTAACTTTACTATTTTTAATTAATGCAAATGCAGAATGATCCCAGAATGAACACTGACCTTTCTGTCTTCCTTTCCTTTTCCCCTCTTTCTTACTCTTGGCAGGTTTTTCATCATCAGATTCACCCTCACTGAGTGTCAGCTTCTTACGAAGTAAACGGTGTCTCCGTCCACCTTTCTTAACATCCATTTCCGAAGCAGAGTCTGAGGTCTCCTCCTCTTCCTCTGCAAAGAAATGAGAATCATTTAAACATCCTCTAAAAATTTTCTAATACCATGATCAAGCCTAAAAAGCATATGAACAAAAATATACTGTCTCTTCATTACATAAGCAGGTGCAGGATATTACATTACGGTGGCTTAGTTTGTAAAAAAAAAACAAAAAAAAAACAAGCTACTTTAATTGTGACACACAAGGAACAAAAAAGACCAAGAAAAATACAAATATTTAAACATGTCAACACATTGTAGTTAACAGTTTTACAATAGAGGTTTCTGACCTTTCTCTTCATTGTCTTCATTATCTTCATCATCCTTTACTTTTGTTGAAGACTTCTCTTTTGGGCTATCCTCATCTTCAGTGGAGCTGGCATCCCCAGATGAGTAATTAGCTTTGATCTGAGCTAGGAGCATCTTCTTTGCGATTCTTCAGGAGAAAAAAAATAAAAAATTCAAAAAAGTGGAAAATTCACAAAAAAAAACAAAACAAAACAGGACCATTTTTTTGTTTTTTAAACAAGACCTTTGTTTTTCGGAGAGCACATATGACAACTGCACAATTATATTGTTATGCTACCCCATGACTCATGAATTCACCTGATCTGACAGGGTCCTGAAGGATTACTAACTTCAGGTTAGCTAGAATCTTACAAAGAAACACCGACTTCACTCTGGACAGGAGCAACTGGCAAATCCTCAAATGCAAATGCATTATTCGAAAATAACTGTTCCCTGATGGCAAGTTATTCAGTCATCCCTGGAACAGTTTTTAAATCTACACTACGTGACACTCTTCTGAAAGGTCACAAAGCCTAGAAAAAGCATGGCTTTGTACTATAGAAAATCTAAGCATGCTACATTAAATTTCACGTTTTAAACAAGGTGTTAAACAAGTGCCCAATATTTTATTTGTCAGACAAAAGATTTCAGGTAGCCCTTGATCAAATATAATTCCGGTACCCAAATAATCTGTTTGCCACTACAGATGATGAGATGATCCGAGCTTTAGGCTACATGCTCCGAAGAGATCCCACGTTTACATTTGGTGAAGACACAATAATGTTCTATTGCTTGCAAATGTCAAGGCCAAAACATGATGTATCCACACAGACTATGAATGTCTAGTTACAGCCTCACATCTGGAGCAAAAGCTTTTCACATTTTTGTCCTTCACTTCCACAAAGACTTGCTCGCATTTCATTTCAACTTGTTGCTCCTAGAGTCATCTGAATAATAGAATCGCAGCAGGGATGGAGACAACTGGAATGAATATCAGTCACAACTATCCCACTAGGCCTATAAAGACCAACATTTCTCTCTTTGAAGTTTAGTGTACTGCAAAATAAATTTTTTCTACCGCACTGACGTATGGTTTAAGTTGTCTGCTCTCAAACACATGCCTTAGAGACGTCCTATTTGTTTGGTAGAACATCAGTCTTACTGATTGTGCCAGAGAAAATGCAGTAAAGAATTTTGCCAATCGAAGGATGCCGTCAATGCAATATTGAGAGCATCAGAAACAGAACAGAATTCACACAGGAGCGCTGTACATGCTTTGGACTCTGGAAGCAGGAGAACTTCCCATGCCATCCACTTAATTCATGGATACCAATATGTCTATTTCTATAGCTCACATCTTTCTGCTCCATACAGTTTAAATCAATGGTTTTCAACCTTTTCAACATTAAGGCCCACCTATCAATCACAGCATGTTGCCAAGGCCCACTTGGCTACATTAGATAATCTTAAATACCCTATTGCAGAACAATGGCCTGTCTCAATTTTAGATTCGCAACCCCATCAAAAACCTTTGCGGCCCATCAATGGTCCCCTGCCCAGTGGTTGAGAAACCTGGGTTTAAATTAAACAAGCGTAGCCTTTTGGTTCTCCGATAGGGGTTGGAAAATGGCTTTGCCAGACTAATGTGCCTCTGCCTGACTCTAAAGACTTTTCCTTTAATGTAGTTGATATCAACATATCACTGATGACTCACTTGGCTCTAGCCTGGGTGTGTTTTGTTCCATCTCAGATTATTTAAAGAAATCACTTGTTACAAATTATAAGTCATATTTATAGTGAGACATTCAAGGCACTGCTTCAATATGAAGAGTATTTTTTAAAAACCCGAAGGCTTTGTTGCCCCAATATAAAACGAAAATTCTGTACAGGGACAAGCAAATATCTGAAGACATCACATTTTTTTAAAGGCTGAGGTTTTCCCCATACTCAAACACTTCCTGAAGGAAATTCTTATCCACTCCCACGCAACCAAAGAGTCCTGATAGCTAGATAAGATTAAATAATTGTAATATGAAGTGTGAATTGGCCTTATTAGAATCAGGAATCTATAGTTCAATGCTCCAGTGGCTTGATATCTAGCACAGGCTAATAACAGGTAATAATAATACATGGTAAACTTGTATAATATACTCCTTTCTCTGTCACTAACCTTCGTTTATTCTACCATTCTATTAAGACCACACAGAAGAATTAATGTTTTTGGGAGAATCGTTCAGAGGTCATTCCGGAGGAACCCTGTAGTTTCAAAGTCTAAACATTCAAATCTGTGCTTGGATTTCATCTGAATATAAAGTTTGGATTTTGACAAACATTTACATGGTGTAGCCAAGTGAGTAATCAGTTAAGCATTAATTATGCAAACACACGAAATAACAGCATATCTGATGTACACCATACCTATTCTCTGGGTCATCATCATCATCAATCATCTGGCAGGGTTCATCCTTGGGCTCGGCTTCATCTCCTGCTCAAGCAATAATTATATAAAGATTACAAACTGTAATGAGCCAGATACATCACACTCTTCAAGAGGCACCATATGAAATGCCTGAACTCTTCAAAGAACTTCCAATAAAGGCAAAGCTGGTAACTGAGAAAGCATCACTCAGAAAAAAATAAAATAAAATTACTTACAATGATTATATTCAACAATATGATTTAGTAAAGCTTGATAACTAGATAGTAACTAAACAGTTGTACCAGAAAATGAACTGGCAAGGAGTGATGAAGCACAAAGTTCACCTTAAAGGTCCCATGACATTTTTTTACATTAATGAGTTCCTCTAGCGGCTAGAAATTGCGATTAGTGTAAAGAGTGCTTTGATCATCCTGCTCTGCCGCTGAGAGCGAAAACTCAGATGGCCCGGTCTGAAATTTGGCCCCGAATGACATAAGGGGAAAGGTTTCCTCCGCTTACATGTTCTTTGCCTGCCCAGAGATTTTCACACCCCTCCCCTAAAAATAAATCGCTCCAAAGACTGTCATTACATGCAAATGAGCGAAGCATGGCAGTTACGGGTGCTTACATGTAAACAATTAGCACAATTATATATATTTTTTTAGTTCCTTCATGCAAGCCTCTGAAGAACCAGTTGGTTAAATTTATTTTTCCTTGAAATGCGCCTAAAAATTTGTATGCCTGCACCAAACACTTCGCCAAAGCCTGTTTCCACAACTTGGGCCAATACAAAGCTTGTTTTCCTAAACAGTTGAAAATGAAGTTTGTCAGTACCAACTAGACAATTAAGTCAACTTTCCACTATATAATTTTGTTGCTTTTCTGTATGTGGTTGCTTAGCCTTTTACTCTTAGAAGGTGGCCGTATTCTTAGCTTTGCAGATAAAAGCTAATAGCCCAGTTAGCAGGCTACTGTCGCAAATGTCACGGTAGCTAGCATCAGGTATGTGTGTGAATACACACATTAACTCTAGTATTGTACTTATTTGTTTTTAGGATCAACTGTGCTACCGTTGGCCTCTGCCCCAGACTGCAACTTGCCCCGCCTCTCTCCTTCAAACCCCACCTCTCTCCTCCTCATTACCAGTTAAAGCTACAGATCCAGAAACAACACGTCCAGGGCATTTCTCATCCTGGGCCTGGCTCGAAGACCTGCATAGCATTTAGATCTGCATAGCATTTACATTAATCAACCTGCCTAAAATACAAGAAACAATTTCAGTCAACTGACCTGATGACTGATGGAAAGTATCGATGCCAGCCACAACAGATTCAAGAATAGGTTTCATCTTCTGCTGATCACCACTTTCCTCTCCAGAGTCTGCCGCCTGCTCTTCTTCTTCATCAGAAGATGACTCTTTTGTGGCGTTCCCTTTACCTCTTGGTGACTTCCGTTTCCGCTCAAATGATCTCTTAGGAGCTTTCTTTCCCTCCCTCTTGGTGTCATCCTCCTGCTTCTTGCTTCCCTTGCCTAACTTCTTACTGGAGTCAAGCTTGCTTAATCTCTTGATCTCCTTCTCAAGGTCTGAATCATGATTTGAGGAGTCCGAGTCCTTACCCTTCTTTTTTTTGGCGATTTTTTTCTTAGATTTTGAGGACTTTGAATCTTGATCCGAACCTGATGAGCTTACTTTGAGCTTGCGTTTTGCTGCTGTCGACCTTGCAGAAACTCGGAGAGATGGCTTTTTGTTTTCATCCCCATCGGCAGAAATCTTTCCATTGTGCTCTGCCTCATGTTCGTCTGAGCTGGCCCCCATGCCTTCTGTCTGGCGAAGGACCTCTGGGACTTCATCAGAGTCTGAGTCAACGGGACTGGAAGCTGGAAGCCCTGGATTGTTATCCTCATCATTTGCCTTGGAAGCATCAGACTTTCTCCTGCTCCTTCCTTCAGAAGACTTGCGCAGTGGCGTCGTCTTCATCCTGGGGGACCTTCTGCTGTCTGTGCCATCCTCTGGTGAAACGGCACCATCTCTCTCCTTGGATTTTGCTGTGTTTTCATCTCGCTTTATGGTGATTTTGAGAGGAACTGGGGTTAGCTTCACCACCAATTTTTTACCCCTACTATCTGAACTTTTATCAGGTTCTTCTGATTCTTCATTTGACAATGACCCATTGTCTGCCTTATTTTCATCCGCATAAACATTGTTGCTCTCATCTTCTTGTTTCACACATTCTGCAAGACTCTCAACCATCTCAAAGAGTTCTTCAGGGACAGAGGGTGGTATAGAAACAATGTCTTTGTCTAGAGAAGTTTCACCAGTGGATGCAGAGCCATCTTCACAGTCAGGTTCCACATCGAATTTGACTTTGTTCTCTTTGGTTTCACTTTCACTTGATGGGTCTTCTGCATTCTCTGTTGCGGGAACAGGACTTACCTTCATTTCTACATCAGCGGAAACTATGCTTTCACTGTCCACAACATCTTCTGGAACCACAGGTTTATGGCCTGTAATGCTATCCAAACCATCTTCATTTTCACTAGCCTGCTCCACATGTTGCATGTTGGCATTATCAAGATTTTGAATGACCGGCAACCCATGCTCCTCGCCATTCTGGAATTCTAGGTTTTGGAATTCCAAATCCAGTGACTCCTCCAATGCTGTGTGGACCTTTCTCAGGTCAGCCAAAACAGACCTGAATGCTTTCAAGTGCCTATACTTGACAACACTATCACCCTGCTGGACTGACGCCTGTTGAATGAACTGCACAAATGTGGTGTTCAAGCCATTTGTTGTCTCAATCAGTTTCTTTGTCTTTTTGACTAGTTCCTTAGGAACCGCCAACATTTTGTATGAAAAAGAAAGAGTACCCGCTCCTTCGGAATTAAGATCCTTTCCGTTAAGAGCTGCAGTTTGACCTTTCCCATGTTTGTGCTTTGAATGATCCCGTTTTGCTTTGTCATTGTCTCCCTTGGGCTTTTTCTTATATTCCAGGTTTTGGAGAACCTTCTCGCATGCGGCAACAATATCCCGAAGAGGCTCTGGATGGCACACATAGCAGTGCCACTTGTCATCTTCATTCATGATTCCAGACAACTCCTTTCTTCCAAGATTACGTTGAATGCATTTTTTGCAAAATGCATTGCTGCAGTAATCACAACAAATGAGGTTGCCTCCCTCTGCACACCACCTGAAAGAAAAATGTACACAGATAAAATACTTCAAATATTGCAGTGAGTGTGTTTACATTATTATGGTTAAGACAAAGGTAATTTGTGGTTTAAACACATACAATACAACATATAGGTTGCATATGGGCATTGTGATGATACCAAGAGAATCTGATATTGGAGGGAAACAAAAAAAAATCAGTTGTGGAAAATTTGACCTGAAGTACATGTTCACATTATGCCATGCCTTATTAGCTATTTTCAGTGTGTAAGCATAGTAAAGAAAGCTAAAACTGCCATAAGCAGTGTGTAAAGAAAAGAAGATCACAAGAATCAGCATCATTTGATACTCAGATTTTACTATCTGTATTGGCTTAAGAGAAGTAAATGCAATTTTGTGCATTCCCTGGCAACAAACTGACAAACACAGGCCATAAGGTTATATGTTCCGTGTCCTACATCCAGCAGAGGGCAGCATCAGCATTTTGGACACCATTTTGGACATCAACCTTTGGGCACCGCTGAAATCTTGTTAAGTCCAATCGCATAGACTACATCAATGGTTCTCAACCTTTTCAACATTAAGGCCCAAATAATTACTTACAAGAACAAAGTATTCCTCACCCCAGGGCACCTTTTTCAAATCAACAATTTTGATCATTAAGTATTGCAGGGCAGTTGCATGTGAATGAGAAGATGAGAAGCCCTAATACTAATAATAAAATACAAAGGAGGTATTTTTTTTTCACACCAAAAAAAAACAACAACACATTTTTAGACTGGTGTGGATATTCTACTACAATAGTATGCCAATTCATAAAACTACATTAGCTGGTGTGTTCATACCATATTTCATTCCATAATTTTGAATGGCTCTGTCCAATATCCCTTCTTAGTGCATCCAAGTAAAACTGTTTTCTATTATTCTAGTAATTGAAACATCAGTTTAAAATACTTGACAAGGTAAATTAAGAAATGTAAACTTCGAAGATCATTGAACCAACCTGCACTGTTCATCCATTCCATCTTCATCCTTACTAATGTCATCACTCATGTAATACCTGAAACATGACTGGGGAGGGAGGGGGGTGTCATGGTTAAAACTACATTTAAAAACTGCAGGTATATATCTTCTTGGAATAAACTTTGATATATCTACCTTGCAGATAAGAACTTTGAGTGCAGGATGCTGAAAGACAGAATCCCTCTGAAAATGATTGACTTGCTTTCCACATGCAGTGCAATTAACAATCTCTTGAAGGTTGTCATCTGGGCAAAAGACAAAAAAGGTAAGCAAATGTGAAATCCATAATTAAAAATAAACTTTTATTTTTAGCAAATCTGAGGGTTTTTTCCCCCAAATGGATACTATTCTGTTTTTTTTACTCAGAGTATAGGCCAAGAGAAGCTGTCTAATTTTTACTAGTAATTGCACAAATTAGCATAACACGAGGTGCTAAAATTCAAATTTTAGTCCTGAAATTACAGAGACAGTTAAAAGGTTTAAATATGCAATTATGAAAATAACACCAAGACTTACCAGGATACCTCCGCGGAGTCTCATCTTTAACTTTACTGGCCCTGTTACGGAACTCTGGACCTTTGAAATCATCTTTTCCTTCATTACTGACAGGTTCTGGCTTCACTACCACCGTGTCTACAAAAATTAAGCAAAGTAAATTTAAAAAAAATATTAAGAGAACAGCAGGTAAGAACCACCATAATATTTAATTGTCAAGTCACCTACCTTCTGGTAACCCATCCATATCAAAGGTGCCATCATTAGAGTCTTCAACAGTGCAGGCCTGTTCACCATCACTTGCTGATTCTGACTCATTTACTGCCACATGCTTTGTCACAACAGCAGGTTTCCTAAATAAATGAAAGTTCACATGAATTAATTAAAGACACTGCATCAGATATTTCAATGTGTGTTTTTCATACTGTGTAATGCAAATAAGTGGGGCTAAGGGGACCAATATCAAATAACATTATTCCAAATGTTATTTGATATTGCGCATTGCCTGAATGCTAAATAAATATCTAATTATTTAATAATAATAATAATTTTCAGTTTTCAGCCAGGGTGTTTCCCCATTTTCGATTTCGGCCCCAAAAAATCCTTTCAGTGTATCCCTAACATATTTATATGGACATGCACATATACACAAAGAAAACACCTTAAAATTTTGAATAGCTACTCAGACGCTGTTCACTTGATCTCAATATAAAGTAGTTCAGACTGTGATGTTTACATAGGCACAAACAAAACTCACCTCTTTGAACGTGGAACCGCTTTCGTAACCTCAGCGGAGCAACCGGGCTGCCATAAATAAATAAATAAAAATAAATAAAAACAAATTTCCAAGCATGTAAAACCAAAAGTATCGTTGAGTCAAAACATTTATGAGTTATCGCAGGACCTTGCTCGAGTCCACAAGTTGCGATTACCATTCCTTTAGTCATGTTATGAGTTACAGCAGGGGTCACCAACATGGTGCCCCCAAGGACCCCATGAGTAGCCCGCGAACCTGTTCTAAAAATAGAACAACTCACCAGTGAGCAGCATCTAACATTTAAATTTATCCTGTTGCTAATCTTCTTTAAGCACATTTGCACTGATATACACTTAAAAATGACAATATAAAAAAAAAAAACATTTAAAACATGTTTATTACACATGAAGATTAGATACGCTTGGGTAAACTCTGTTTTAGTGTATCAAACATGTAGCCCCTCGCATGGCTCGGTACCTGTGAAGTAGCTCTCAGTTTCAAAAAGCTTTGCCACAGTTAGAATATGTAAATACATAAACCGCACAAGTGGCATGCCCCCCCTTCTGTTTTTATTTTATTCAACATTACTTTAAAGTTAATCTATGATAACACAAACATTCACAAAACAAAATTGTGTTTCAACAGACTATAGCTGATAAGCAATAAAAAAATTATCAAGTGTGCATACACAAGTTCAGACTAATATGTTCATTGCAGTTAGTATAGCACAAAACATGTGTCTTGTTTTTGTGTCACATTAGAAGGCCTACTTTTTTTCTTATATAAGTCATGATTATGGTGCAAACTTATACAGTATTTTATCTTCTCCATTTGCAGTAGGAAATGCACAATGACAAGAATGCAATACAGCCCTTTTAGAACACTACCCTACAAACTATAATAATTATTTAGTTGCACACGGTTTCTAGTCCACTTTCCAACAGATGAATCAAGAAATCTACATAAGCTAACCAAATAAGTACCTTCTCCATTATTTGATCTTTGATGTTTGCTTCACTAGAGGCCATTTCACCTGTAAAGAGAAAATTATTCTACATTATTCATCTGGAGTGTCTTAAAATATCACCAAATCTTACAAAACCAAAGCAACACCATGTGAACAATAACATTAAGGAACTGTTACCACTGAAGATTTCATTAACTTGGGCTGCAACACTTTCCTTCTCTGGTGAAAAGTCCAGGAAATCAAGAAGTTTAGTCACCAGTGTATTCAGCTTGCAGGATCTAAGTGTTAGAAATGTGTATATACTTAGCTCACAGTGCAACATCTACAAATTGACATTGTCATGGCAGAAAGTGGACAGCACAAATGTATGGGGAAAAAATAAAATAGGATAAAAACTACAAGAGTAAATTACAAGATGTACACGATACAATCTAGAGACATACAATATAAATGTGTGAATTCGAAGATATAAATGCACATGTAAAAATAACTATGCTGCTTGCATCACCTACAATAAGAGTAAGTAAATAGTGGGACTATTATTATTATTAATGTAAACTTGGGAAACAATTAGTCTCCCCACATTTACACCAGTGTCGCGTGCTTTCGATTTAGCGTCTCTCTTCCTTTAGCCTCCTACACCAACCCATCGGTTAATACGGGAAACATTCGTCAGAATAAAACCAGCGTGTTATAGAAATAAACACGTTACATGAAAGTGGAGCAGCAGTTAGGCACTTGACTCTTAGGAGCTGATGCGCGGCTGCAGGTCGTCCTTGTTGTTTATTGACATTTTGCGTCATCAAGTGGTAACTAATAACTCCCTATTAGCCTATTAGCTAGCTCACACACACAAACCAAAACACTCTCAATGAAGCTTGTTTAAAGCAAAACGGCCCGGATGTGTGTGCCACACTGACCTTCTTCTTAACGCTTTTCCAAAGCTAGCCTGCTAGAAGACCATGACGCTCCGGAAAAAAAACGTTTCAGAAGATAAGCTAAGCTAACGCGGTTAGTTATTGAAAAAATATACTTAAGCCGGGTAAAGTCTGGATTGTCATGAGAACACAGTGAAACACAAGATCTTCTTTAAACATGAAGAACATTAAAAACCCAAAAGCAAGGTGTGGAAATGCGTCTGTGGAGGTAAAACGTTGATAAAACTGTTGGAAGTGTCTGAAGCTCCTGGTGAAGAAGGGAGGCCTCTGTCATGTCGCGTGCGTCTTTGTGTTCTCTGTGTTTTTTTCCCTTCCTTTTTCCCGCGAAAACGGTGCCGCGGGGTCCAGTGCGGGATAAACGGGGCAGCGCTTTTACCGCACGCAAATTAAAAACACGCTGCGGGATGACCGGACAATAGCACGACGCATCAGCCGGTAAACCGGGCCAACCGGGCCGGTAGGTGTTTGTAGCTCCCGGAGCCGCAGTGTCAGAGGGGCCGAGTACCTACCTGCACTCACACCCCGGCGTACTGGACTCGGACCGCACAGGACTCTTACACATTTGCAGAAGAGACACTATTCGGGCTTCAAAAAGCCGCAAATTTTAGCGAGCTCGACAGTTTCATGCCGCTTTTTCAACCGGAGAAGTCAGAGAAGACAAAGCAAGAGC
>JBBMFX010000030.1:15502736-15513632 GCA_037832545.1 Rhabdalestes septentrionalis | reverse complement strand
AGCGTGATTCGGGATACGGCCGAAGTTCCCGCAGATTGGCCTGATTAAAAGAAAGGCACGCTTCTGAAGCAACGCTAATTCTTTATGTAGTGTGTAGCTCTTAAGAAGGGGGTTGAGGACAGCATTTATTGGGAAAAAACATTACTGCGCATATTGTCCCAAAATCATTATTTGGCTACTGACCGGGAAGAAGAAAGAAACATGAAGCCACCCTACATTATACTAAGTAAAATAAAGGCTAGATTAAAACACACTGTTTTGATTATATATTTTAAAAGATGGTTAGTCACCTAAAATCAAAGGATGATTCGTGTATCAGTTCAATAGGAGAAGCTATTGATTAAAGTCTGCTTGCTTATGATTTTGATATTGCTCCAGCTAATTACACTGTAGGGCAATAGTAAGTGGGCACACATGTTTTTCAGTGTTCCGATGAAAGGCAATTTTAATGCTTCAGCATGCCAAGACAATTTGAATAACGCCATGCTTCCAACTTTGTAAACAGTTTGGGAAAGAAAATTTTCTATTCCAGCATGACTGTGCACAAAGCAAGCTCCGTAAAGACATGGTTGATTTATTGTAGTGTGACAGAACTTGACTAGCCCACTCAGAAACCTGACCGTAACATCCTTAAGGATGAAATATAACGGAGCCAGGGGTTCTCACCCAACATCAGTGCCTGACCTCATAAATTCTCCACAGAAGGCATGGGCACAAATTCCCCACAGAAAAATTCGAAAATCTTGTGGAAAGCCTTTCAAGAAGAGTGGAAGGTGTTATAACTGCAAAGCTGGGACCAGCTGAATATAAGAGTCTACGAATTTGAACGCAATGTCTCTGTTGGTGTAATGATCTGGCATCCCGATAAGATTGTCCATAGAATGTAAACCAAAGACAGCAAACAAGTGCTGTGCTACATAAAATGATATAGGCTAGATTATAAATTGTATTATCCATATATTTAAAGATGAGCTGCTCAACTGATCCTGAGATCAAAGTGTCCATTCATATACCAGTTCAACAGGATGAGCTGTTCATTTAATCTTAATACTTTGGATAGTTATATTCCACCAGTTACATAGGATGTTAGACCGCCATCTTGGATTTCTCTCAGTAAAAATCACAAAGAAGCCATTTTTAGTCATTCTTTAGCCATCTTGCCTCCCTTTATAGATCCTGCAAACACAAATGAAATGAAATGAAACACATTACACTGTTTATAGTAAAGTGAGAATTGTATTTATACCCTGTTTCTCATACAGAACCAGTGAGTTGTAGTCATTCATGGCTGCTACTCAAAGCAATTTTTGAAGAACTCTTGCCCCAGATTTACTATGTACAGCCACTATGAATACATTGTGTCAAAGGGGAAGTAAGCTTCAAACCTGTTCACTTTATATTGTTTTAAAAACATGTAAGATAAACCTTATATACATATATATACAGTTATTCTACGTCTTAATCTTCACCTAAAAATCACCTGAAAAAAATCATTAAGAGCCTAGGGCGCATGCTCGAAGGAAGCAGCTTGCTTCACAGCTGTATGTTAACTTCACTGTGTGTGCCATCGCCATCAAGAGTGCTCTCATTGCCATCGGACAGGAAGCCGCTTCCTGAGTGCTGCAGCCTGCCCTCCAGGGAAGTGAGTCTCTGTTTAACCCGCTGCTGTGTGGCAGTGTATTCCCCCAGCAGTCGGGCAAAGCGTGTCTGCAGTGTATCGAGAGACGCCTCCAGTCGTTCCACTTTCTCCTCCATCTGCTCCGCTGTAAGCCCCCCAGCCCTCAGTTCTTCCAGCAATCCCTCCTTCCGGAGGATCTCCCTTCCCCTCTCCTCCAGGACCTTTTTGGCATCAGGGTATTCCATCACAGCTTCCATCAAGTCATCCTTGGAAAGGCAGAAGAGGTCTGAGTAGCCAATGCTTCGAATGTTGGCCGTGCGGCGGTTCCCCATTTTGCTCCCCTTGATGTTGAGGATGCTGATCTCACCAAAGCAGCTGCCGCCTGTCAACAGGGCAAACTGTGTCACTCCGTCATCAGCTACCACTGCCAGCCGGCCTTCCTTGATGATGTACATCTCCTTACCAATGTCGCCTTTCCGACAGATGTAGTCACCAGGGCTGAAAACTTGAGGCCGCAATTTAAGAACAAGCTCAACTAACAGGCCTGCTTCACAGTCCTGAAAGATCCGCACCTTCTTCAGGGTCTCCAGGTGCACGTTGATCGCAATTTCTGCTCGCAGCTTGTTGGGAAGGTTCTTGAGCACCTCTTGTTCGTCAATTGCTTTCTTGTTGGTCCACAGGTAGTCAAACCATTTAATGACCCGAGCCTCCAGTTCTTTGCTGACCTTGCGGAACTGCATGTAGTGCTTAATGGCATCGATGCGGGCTTGAAACTCGGCACGTGTGGCATTCATGTTGGATATCATGGATCCCACATTACCCACAATAGTGGCAAAGATGAGGACACCTACTAGGAAGTCGAAGACCACAAATAGGTATTCCTCATCCCGCACAGGGGCAGGCATTTCCCCTATGGTGGTGAGCGTCAGGGTGGACCAGTAGAGGCAGTAGACGTATCCTCTAGTCAGGGTGCCAAACTCAGGATCAGAGATGTTCGGATATACCCACTGGTCTGAGCCAAAACCCAGAGACTTTGAGATGGCAAAGTAGATGCAGGCATTCCAGTGGATGATGACCAAGATGTACAGCACCAGGTTGCCAATGCGAAATGTGTTAGGGTAGCTTGTGCGAGTTTCTGTGCGGTCAAAGAATTCAAACATCCGGGAGAATCGCATTAACCGATTAAAGCGGAGCTCTGGAACGTGGATGCCAGTCGCAATGTAAGCCAAGTCTGTGGGTAGGATGGACAGGACGTCTAGCTTAAACTGAAGAGTATGGATGTAGGTGTCCCTTAACTTTTTGAGGTCCTTCACCAAAAGACCTTGCTCCAAGAAACCTGTAGTATGGGAATCAGCAATGGAACTGTTAAATAAATATTGAATTTAGCCAAAAGGAAGGTAATGTGCAAAATGCTATTTCAAACAACAGAATTTTTCCAGACATATGACTGCTGACCAAGGCTTCTGACCTGTTCTTAGTCTCACGCAGGTGTCCAGTATGTAGACAAGATCAGAGAGGTAATCCAGAACCAGCCACACAATGTAGTTGTTGGTTTGAAGCCCATCAAAGCAGGCCCTGTGTTTGAAATATGAATGGCTGAATTGTGAGCCTGTAGCAGGAAATGCCCCCTCACACTTGGCACAATCATGAGTATTTACATAAATCATCATTAAAATGACTGCTTAAATTAGACCTGCTTCATTGGGTTTGAAGCTTTTACATTGTTGGACAAAGCTTGTCCAAATCCTGGCTAGCTGATGAGGCTTATATTCGGTAATGCAAGTCTGGAAAAATAACTTGAATGGTTTTGAAATGCTCATAATCGGCTTACTTATATGATCGAAAATAATACCAATAAAGCCAAAAATACATATAAATATATTTACCTGGCCACTACGAAGCACCAGTTATACAGTACAGCTGTGGCAATGACAAATAGCCAGTGGTAGTATAAATCATCTGCTGGTGCAAGGATGAACACATCTTTCTTCTTCCTATTGATGAATTCCCGAAGAACAGAGAGTGTTTGCTCACAGTTGTATGCGGCAAATCTCAATCCATTTTATTCAGAGTATACCTCAGATCGCTGTGGGGGTCACAGACTCCCTAGTAGTGCAAAAAAGCGTTTTGATACCACAGTTATTTGTGACCAAAGTTTCTCCCTCTCACCAATCACTCAGCCGATAATAGTCAGCACAGATGTATTTCAGTTAAAGTACTGGTTAACGCTCTCCTCCAAGTTTGCAAAGGTGTTAATGATTTAGTGGGAGTGGCAGTTTAAAAAGAGCTGCTGATGTTTCACATGGCTTGGAAGAAGCACATGATAGCCTTTAACCTACCCAGTGCAAAACGGAAAGCTCATTGTCGTGATGTTAAAGAATGCTACTTAATTTAATAAAATGACAAATAATATTCTCATATTGCCTTGCACAAAAAAAATGTATGTTAAAAATGTATAAAATAGGTTCAACATTGGGTCCCCAAGGACCACGAGTAGCCCGTGGACCTGTTCTAAAATAGCACAGTGATTAGTATCTAATATTTAACATTTTATCCTGTTACTATTCTTCTTTAATCAATTTGCATTTATATGGATTTGAAAACATCAATATCTAAAAAATACTGAAGTTCTCAGTATCAAACAGGTTGGTGAGCCTAGGTCTAAAATGTATGTTAGTAATAGATCAACACAAAATGTTGTCCAGCTGAAACTGACTGCACTCTCACCCTTTAGTTCATGCACTCTATGATGGACATCCTCAGTGGCAAAGATTAAATCGAATGCCTTGTATAAGTTGAAATCTTTTAAAACAGCACACCAGGCAGAAACCCTACGCAGCGTGTCCCCAGGACTATGACTAATAACCCTACAGTTCACGATACCATCATGATGGTGGAAGTGGACAGGCCTCCTTACTTAGTTTTGGCATTGCTGTCAGATTCTTGATGATCTGGCATGTTGCTGCTGATGCGGCTGGGAGCAATGCGAAGCTCAGGCCCACGGAAGCGCTCCAGAAAAGAGTCTGGCCTCTCCTCCTCTTCCTGGAGACTTTTATGGGCCCATTCACGAAGTGTCACCACCATACTCACCAACCTAGGGTACATGGGAGTTTCAATCTATACACAATTTTTTCTCATGTTTAACTAAGCAATCAAATAGGGTTTTCTCATCATTTCAGATAAGATAGCTCCACTACTGTTAAACGGGAATCAAAAGTTCTGCATAAATTAAGCACTTTATATAAAAGTTGAGAAATCATTTACACAAGATGTAAAGTGTTGATCAGGTGTACTGACCTACAGTACCATAGGCGATTGGTGGATGTTGACTTAAATCTTGCTCTACAGGTCCTTGATACTGTTGTGGATTACTTGAGCACTGTTGTACGTCGCTCTGGATAAGGGCATCAGCTAAATGCCGTATATGTAAATGTAAATGTAAATGTGAAGTGCTGCATTTTAGAAAACCTTGCAGGGTCAGAATTGTACAAAGTGGTGGTGACAGGAACCAGCTGGCACTGAAATTATTATAAATATGCATCTTGGACATTTTACACTCATTTTGAGAAATGTTTTGCTCTACCACTTTATGTTAAGTCTCGTTTAGACCAGCATGAGGCTTATTGAATCTTTTGCTTAAGGCTGAGTTGTTTTTAAAATGACGTATAAAAAACATCAAACTCTTTTTCACTTTCGCTTTGTGATAAATCCTATTGAGGAGTGAACAATTCCAGCAGAAAATGTTTCCACATTTACCATTTCATCACCACCAGCTTTACATTTAAACCCTGAAAAGACAAGTAGACCCTGAAAAGACAGGTTTACTGGTTGTTTTAGTCAACTAAATGGATATAATTGCATTGGAGACATTGTCACCCCTGGTTCCATTCACGACCACTTTTAAGTGAAATGGGCTGTTACTGATTAAACTGTGAAGAGAACTCCATCCAACACTGAAATGTAACCATGCACAGCCTTCTTTATAGGAATGGTCCTCACCGTGACAGGGCTCCTCTTCCACGGAAGGAGTTTTGCGAGTTCAGGCCGCGAGGTTCTATCGTGCCCACCCTTTGCAGTTCTGAAGATGTGTCATCACATATGGATGGACCGCTTTCGAACACACAAGCTATAGTTAGTATGCAAAAACACAATGTAAATAATGTGAGAGCAGTCAATGTAAGTGTTCTTTTTACCGGCTCAGCATGCTCTCTGCTCTCTCAGAATCTTCCTCCATTGATGTCTTCACTGAGAGCCGGTGGGCTGTCAGATCTGAACTCTCCTCCAGCACTTGGCCTGTCATGCTGTAACACAACATGTGTTTTAACATGTAGGAAGTTAAGAATATAAAAAATCCTAATGCAGTAGGTGGTCTGGCGGTTAGGGAGTTGCCCCTGCAATCGGAATGTTTTGAATTTGAATCCCAGGACTGCTAGTGGCACCACTGAGCTGTCTGTCAGGGGGGACATTGTCCAGGAAACAAACAGTGGGACGAAAATAATGATTTTGAAAAGTGGTAGGGGGTATGATTATAATGGTTCTGGTGCCCATGCTGATGTGCATACACATCCCACTTTATGGCTTCTTGAAGTAAAGTTGCAATTGTGTTACTCATCCCATAGTCCCAATTTCTGATCAGCTCTTGACAAGTGGGGGGCTAGTCCTGACTAAGGTGAGACACTGATGTGTGTAAAAGCTTCAGTACAATGCCTGACGCACACTAAATATTACATGGTGGCCTGGTGGTCAGGCAGTTGCCCCTGGGACCAGAAGGTCACTGGTTTGAATCCCAGGACTGCTAGTGGCACCACTAAGGCACCTTTGAACAAGGTACCGTCCCGACACACAGCTTCTCGGGCGCTGAGTCAGTGATTGCTACGGCTTCACAAAGATAATTGGATTAAATACCGTTTACACTCATGCTGTGCTTTGGTTTGTTCTTGCCTGACAAATTGACACTTTACAGTTACTCTATGATGCCAGTTCAATTCATCCTAAAGGTGCTCCACAGCACAGTGCTGCGAGCATCAACTTTTAGAGTTTTATGTATATAAACATCCCATGTCCTATAAATATAACCTATACATATTGGATATATGTGCCCATCTTCACAGCTGCTGTCACATATTGTTAATTGTGGCATTAACAATCAAATTATCATTCACTATAGTAACATTCACAGAGATGAAGAAGGACAACGAATCACTGTAGAGATACTCATGGCATCCATAGTAACAGCAGGTAAAGTAGTAGTGATTAGATTCCTGCTATTTGAACCAATAAGTGCTGGACCAAGTGGGAGGCAGTGAAGTGGTGCATGACAGCTTCTTCCATAGGCTCTTCTATATTCAAAGAGCATGAGAACAGACAGACTGGTCAGAGGAGCCAGCTATTACATTTGTGGTAATAAACCAGTTATCCTCAGAGTGTAGACATGCTCCAAAGAAAGGTTTTTTGTAAAACAATACAATTATTCTGTGTAACTGTTCATTGTTGAAAATGCTGTGCTACATTGTGTATAAATCCAGCTATAAGTGATATACTGGAAAATCCTTTTGCCAAAAGTCAGAGCTGAGACTAAACATGTAAAATGCATTTCAGAAGATCTGCCAGTTAATCTCTCCAGATTCAACGTTCAAGGTTACTTTATTGTCATCAGCAGCTGTGAAGACGGGCGTAGTGTGATGAGACATTTCTCCAGGGGCCACGGAGCAACATATAACAACACACAACATTCAACAAAGTGCAAGTTACAACAGAAACAAAACAGACAACAACTAAATAGACACCACAACACTGTACAAAAATGTAACGTGACCCTCCCAGAGTTAGTAGTATTACATCAGGTATAACAAGTTTAATTACTGCACAGGTGGCAGTAAGCAACACTGAACAAGGGATGACAGAAACACTCCAATAAATTGGTAATGTTACACTGGAGTGGGAAAGTAATGTAAACATACATATACAGCCATGGAAAAAAATAAGAGACAGGCATTATTCTTTTGCTGGTTATTGCTTTGTCATTTGTGGGAGTGCGTCTGTGTAAAATGTGACTATTGTGTTATATACTATTGACAAACACTTAATTCAAAATTTCTAACAAAAAATGTTTTCAGAAAATTAATAATTTATAATACATTGGAAATGTTGAACTATACAACACTACATTATCATTATTAATTTAAAAATGTTGAGAGCAGAGGGTGTGCATGTATGGCTCTTCTTCATCCATCAGAAACTGAATCAGGAGTGAAGCTGCTGTAATACAGACCATAGAAAAGCTGATCTACACAAACTACTGAACCGTTTTTTTCACACCGTCACAAATTGTACAAACTTGCTATTTTTTCCTATGTTTGTATTTTGTCTCATTTTATCTCATTATTTTGCTGGCATAAAGTGTGTTACTGCTCAACAAAGCATGTATATATATACATATTTAAACATTATCTTTACATTATTTGGATGTTCTGTTAACTTTAAAAAGGTTTGTCACCCTCACATCTCATTTACTAAAATGCACTGAAAGGGGAACTGAAAATGGCATCATGCAAGGAACGTGGATGCCCAAAATGTGTAAGTTAATCAGTTAGTTACTCACCTGACTTTAGTCCAGGTTAAAAATCTTTGTCACAAGTTCCTCCGTCCCAGAACTATTCTTCCATTAGAGGAATGAATTCTTTCACTTCTGACGGGATCCACATTCTCCAAGCAGTTTCTGTAGGAGGGGAGCTCCCTCTGCTAAAGCCCAGGCGTGTTCAGGTGCTCTTCCTGCTCTGAGCATCACGCTTTTTCTCCTTCGCGCTCTTCTGCGGGGTCCGCCAGTCACGACCAGGATGAATAGGCAGCGAATCAAATCAGGAGCAGGAGAGAGGCTGACAGGGGAGGGGAGGGGTGGAGGATGGAGGGATGAGTGGAGAGATGGTAGCAGATGGCACTCCAGACATCACAAACACTTCTCCACCCTCCTGTACACACTCCTGCAACCAAAATGAAGCCAAATCATGTGTGTGTGTGCATTTTCCTTCTGTTTCTTAGCTGGAACAGAGCAGCTGTAAGGAAGGGGAAAAGGATGTTCTGGAAAGTGCCCTGTTGCAAGGACAGCCGAGCTTTTGTATGATGAGGCTCATTGTAATTCACACAGGCCCTTGTGTCTTTGAAGTGTGCTGATTGCAGGGTGTCCTGCTTTTCCATGCTACTGATGCTCGGGTAGTTGCGTAAGGATTATGGGAGCTGCAATTGCTTCACTTGAAAAAGGAAAAATGCATCGTCTGATGCACCACCCGATGTCGTCCCCCACTCTCATTTTCAGTCTTTCACGGGATCTATTAACATGGATATGCTCTTCTGCAATGTTTCATTTCTAAAGAAAATGTGTTTTTGGCTAGTGTGTAATTTGATACGTTAATGCAGGACCTATTTGACACATAAAATATAAAAAATCAAGTTGTAACTTGACTGAATACAAAATCTGCCACGCAAATTAAAGTGTCCATTTGTGAGAGATGAACACACCGCTGCATGCACAGTGTGAACCATGTGAAATTATTTTTCTGTATTTTACCCATTCATCTGTGGGCTGCCAGTGTAAAACCACCCTGGGGAGCAGTGTGTGGGGATGGTACCTTGTTCAAGGGGACCTCAGTGGTGCCACTAGTAGTCCTGGGATTCAAACTCACAACCTTCTGAGCACAGGGCAAACTCCCTAACCAGCTGTCTCAGATAAAAGATTGTTCTTATAAAATCCTCAAGCACGCTTCTATTTCTATTCTTGACCTCAGAATTGAGTCTGAAAATGCATATCACTAGACTGCTCATAAATCACCTGTTAACTGGAGATCCCACAATTTATTCATCTTAGGTAGACCCTTATGGGACTGTGTAGGATTATAAACCATCATCCCTGTGGTGTAGTGGCATTGCAAACTCTCTTTTGTATGAAGACCTGGAGAGATGGAGTGATGCAAGCTGGGGGAGAACAGAATCTCAGTATCAGTGCATGAGAAATCCTCCCTGTAAATCTCTCTGATTTCCGCACGCTCTGTGCCTAGCCTCTCTACTTTTCCCTCCTAACAGAGTTCCAGAATGACTACGGCTTAATCAATTTCCTTCCAGGGTTACTAGGGTCAGTTGATCTAATCTCTAATAAAGGGTGGAAGGTGGGTAGTTAAAGATAATATTACATATTAGTTTCATTCCATTTTCAGTTGCTGACTGTGGGCTGGCCATTTATATTTAACATATATAAAATGTACATTTACATTTTATGTTTCAATTTTGGCATACATATTTAATTTGCTATCATTTGCCAGTTTAGTAAAACCAAGAAGAATCTTTTTTGACTACATTTCCATTTTCATTATTTGTGGTGTACTTTCAGTAGACCTCTTAAGTTTCACCCCCTTCCACCGCTAGGTGGCGTTCCACCGGCGGAACGAAAGTATTAATTCGTTTATTTTGGTGTGATTAGTGCATAATAGTTCCCCTTTTAAAAAATCCTTGGAACTGGACATCAAGGATTGTTTATTTCTAAAGTGCTCACACAAGAGTACTTACACAAGCATTACATACTTCTGGATTTTGTCCTGTTTTGCTCATTTTCAAGTAAGATGGCATATGTTACTATTCTGGTACACGAAACATAAATGCTACTGGTATCCAAGATGTTTTTAAGAACATACTAGAAATGATTTGGACATATAAATGACACACTCTATAAAGCCTAAACTGATTCACCAGAGGAGTTTCATGTGATATGTGGGGAGTCTTAATCATAAAAGATTTTTTTTTTCTGAAAGATTTTCACATACTGAAAAATGGTTTAGCTTCACAGTAAAATGATTTGGGGGTGAGGTTGAGGGGGATGTGGCTTTCCTCCCATTCCCCCCCTCATCACTGGGAAAAAGGTGGAAAAGAGCTCAGTAGCTCCCCTTATAAAGTGTTTTTTTATTCTTTTTATGTGATAGGATAATGAAAGTGCAGCCAAATACATGAGGCAATGTATTTCCTTGGACAAACATATCACATCGTTTTGTCATTACATTAAAACGTCTGTCAGAATAAAGCATGTTTTTATACAATTTGCAGGCCAGTGAGTGTCATCTGCGTAAATAATTAGTTCACCAGCGCTGTTGAATCTTGAATCTCCCAGAAAGAATCCACTCCAATAAACTGATAGAAGGACAAACCGAGCAGCCTGTCTCTGCACTGACGAGTCACTTCACTTGCATGTGGTGAGTTGGCGGAAAACCCGAGCTGATTTCCAGAGGTGTGTGTAC
>JBBMFX010000030.1:15490078-15500108 GCA_037832545.1 Rhabdalestes septentrionalis | reverse complement strand
CTAACGCAGTTACCATTTGTGAGAAGTAACTAGTAACTATAACTAATTACTTTTTTAAAGGTACCTGCCCAACACTGCCTATAATAATTGCTGACCCAGTCATTCCAGTTTCAGTTTCATTTGATCCATCTGTATATATCAAAATATACTACGTATTTAATGTACATTTCTGTTGTCACACAAGGCTTCCAGCATCTTTAAATAGATGGTTTGACACTTAGTTTTACGCATCAGAACATAGTTCTAGCTCATATTCTTAAAGGTAGGACGATATATATAAAAATAGACTGCTTGTTTTTAAATTAATTTTCTGAGGATGAGAACGTGGGAAGACTACCGAGAAGAGTGGCAGTTGCAGACTCTGTGGTATGTCTGTATGTATGTGTGGTACTGTATTGCATTTGTAAAACCTACTTAAAGCCAAAAACATACTCTAGTTGGAATCTATATATCTATATAGTTGACCGTAAGTACAGTAACCATTAGTATCTGCACTGTATTGTATAGCTGTACAGTTTTGGGTGAGGGAAAGGTCTTTTCAAAAAGAAAGCAAGGAACACTGTTTAACACTGTTAAATTGCAAGTTAAATCCTCTCCACTCAGAAGGTAGTGTTCTGTAAGATATGTCATATTACTTGTAACCTAAAATCTTAATTCTAGTTTGCAATAATTAAATACAATTGCTTAATAAGTACCTTCAATACTAATACTCCACAACTACAGGAGTCCTGCTGCTGATAGTGTTGCAGATTCTGCAACATCCACTCTTCTTGGTAGTCTTCCCACCCTCTCATCCTCAGAAAATTAAATTAAAAACAAGCAGTTTATAATCCAGCCAGCCTTTTGTTCTAAAAAATGGTAATTATAGTATCATGAATACCTCCAGTTGCACATAATGTTTCTTTCATAAAACCTTTAATTTCCAAGGGGGTCTAACAGCAGTATAATCTTTGAAGAGATGGTGACAACCTAAAATATATGTTGTATTTAGGATCTGTCTATTAAACTTACATATTTTAAAAACAAAAGTATGCTCCCTAAAAAAAAAAAATCATATGAAGTGTGAACACATACCACAAGAGTCCAGTCTGCACCGAAGTTCACTGGGCATAACCAAATGTCTTCACCCGGAAACTTCATCTGAGGAATATTCCTTCTAGCTTTCCAACAAAAAATATATTTGTGCTCATTTGTACATCGAAGCACCGAGCTACTGCCACATGTCATTCGTTTGCAATATTAAAAAAGGAGAGATGAAGACAGAATACTATGAACAGGTTTATTTTCAGCATGAAGATAGTTCTCAGTTACAGACATGTTTATGATTTTTTGGTCTCTATCTTCTGTCCATAGTCATCATGCTCCATTAAGGCTATGAAGTTCCAGTTTTATTTCCCCCCAGAATAACAAATGTTGGTTTATGTCAACCAGCAGAAACAAGTGCTACTGAAATTGTGACGGCCTCCCACACTGAAGCTGCTTTTGTTTTTATATTCCCATTATTTTCCTTTTTTTAAATAGACTACTAGCATGAATATTAATGTTTAAAGCTCTTGTTAACTTCCCAGGTGTGTATCGTTTTAAATAATAAAAAAAACTTGTTCATGCATAGTTCGTTGTCTGGATCGTCCTTTTTGTGTAAAAAGCAGATTCGATTATATATGTACATAAGACACACAGTAAAATGAGTTCATAGCTATGGAATGTATTAAAGCTTCTACCTGCAAAAGGATGTCTATGTGTTTCTGGTTGTTTTGGTAGACTCTACGCATGTATAAAATACTAGGAAAATAAGCATCCGATTCAACCACGCTACAAAGAGGCCACAGATTTTCCGGTACTGCATAATAGGCAATACTGCGAAGAGTAAGGCCTGTCTCCACGTTCGCACAAAACTCTCAGAGCAGACAAGTTAAGATGTACATTTTAAAACTGCACCAGTCACTCGCGGACAATTGTCCACAATCAAATATGCAAATAAAAATATACACTGCATGGTCCAACTTGGCTTGGGTACAACTTGGATATGTTTTAGTCATATTGCATCAGTAAGTGGTTTGGATATGTACCTTTGCAGAATCTGTGGGAAATTTTACCTGGCCTTGTTTACAAAAAAATCTCCACCCACCCCAACACACCCAGCTAAACCACCCCTTCCCTCTTACCCTACTGTCCCGGTCCCGCTAAACCAAACATGATTCTTTAGCATCTGTCTGCATATCTTTGAGCCCCCCAACCCCCCGTTACAAATATCAGGACTAGTTCAATCAACCAGAAGCCTTTCAACCAGCAAAATGGCTTGGGGGTCTGAAGTCTGCTTTTGCTTGGCTATGGGGTCCCGCTTTTTTCCTTTTGTTTTTACGCCCTCTTCATTCCCCTGCCCATCAGGCAAGCAAACACAGTCATGACCATTTTGGGCTTGACTTCTACCAGGTCATCGGGCAGGGCGTACACACGAGCACCGATCTTCCTGGCCATAGATACAGCATATCTGGGGGGAAAAAAAACAAGATATTTATAATGCATTTATTAAAACATTTCTTGTTTGTGTCATAGTAATAGTCTTACTTTGTTATAGATATTTTGATATTTTATTTGCACTAATCTACTGCTGTTCTTTTTTTAACTCTTGTCGTATATCTTTATTTCCTCATGTTCCTCTTCTTGCTTTTAGCATGTCTAGGACAAAGAATGTCCCTTCTGATAAATAAAGTTCTTTTTCTTATCTTATGACAAGTGTGAGCAGAAAGTACACTGTTCAGGGGACATTTTAACTTAGTGTTACAGTTTTTAAGTGTTAATACAGCTTAGAAGCACATAGCACATCTCACATATGCACATTAATGGTAATTAATCAGGAAGGCGTTATGGGCAAACGGGTCAAAATCCCAGAAAAAGATGACCCAGCAATCACTGGGCATGAAACAAATTATGCAATACATTAGAACAACACACAAGACATGACCAGAAGTGGACATGTGTGAACAGAAGCAGAATTTCCTGTAGAACCCAGTGATGTGTAAAGTATGGCCAGTAAATTGCAACAAGACCAGGCAGTTCATAAGGAGCGTTTTCCAGTTTTGATTGTGAAGGTTAAAGCACTCTTCTTGCATGTGTAGCTGCTTGTCCACAAACGTGACCTCAGCAAAGTAGGAATAACTATGCAGAAAGACGTATTTGTACATGATGCATGAATGAAAAAGCTGTTGGCCGGTGTTGCTGAGGACCTCACCTCTACTTTCATGCATGCATGCATGCACACACATGTTTTGGTAACTTACTGTTTTTAATTACTGTAAATTACTGCCTGCATGTGTGAACCATGTAAAACTCGAATGCAGGTGGTAAAGTTATCCAGCTGAAGGCCCCGGGCTTGGTGCGTGACAAGGGCTTATGTTACACAAACGGAGACTCAGCTCAAGATTAGGAGGTGACAAAAGTATGGAGAACTTTCATTTATAAGTTCTTCCTGTAGAGTTAAAATACAAAGCACCTGCTTTTACATGCACTTCAGTGAATATATAGATACATGATCCAAAACCTTTACTCCTCATTTAACCCATTGAGATGTCTCCAAAAAAAACAAAAAACAAAAATGCATTACAGCATTTTTGAAATCTTTTCATGGTTGCCTGGATCTAGTTACAGTTCCTACGATTTCAGGTCTGAAAAGGAAACTGCACCACATCACAAGGATTTCTGATAACTTGGGATAATCTAGTAATGGAAGAGTGTATGAAAAAGTGCCTGGTCAAGTTAGCACAAGCATATAAGAAAATAGAATCAATAAAATTCAGCTGTGCCCATTCTATAGTCAACTTAAGTACCCTGTGTGTGTGTTCAAATAAATATTTTGGCAGGGTTTTGAAAGTTGCAATAGTGACTTTTTTCACATTTCTCACAGTTCAATAGGAGATTTTAATTTCTTAATTGTAGACCAGCTTACTTGATTCTGAATGAATGTCAACAAACATACAGGCTTGTAATCACAGAAAACATACTGAACAGATTATACTGACGATCTCTCTAACTACTAAGTACTGCTGGTCCTGACCTGTGAACTACTTCACATTACAAATTTCTGTTACACCGTGTACTCATATTCAGTTACAATGGCAAGAAGGAACTGTGTGTGTCTGCAGTTGTGAAACTCTCTACCAGTCCTGAACTTACTTGGCATTCTCCAGCTTATCCTGCTCAGACAGACTTCCAGTTTTTACTAGATCGTAGTGCACGCTACCAGGCTGGATGGCATCAATGAGGTCCAGTACTGGCAAGCTGGAACTGATCTCTTTGTCCTAGAAGTGCAAACCACATTGCATTCAATACATTTTCAGCACTGTTTGACAAGAACAGAACCATGCTGAAAAACTAACTGCAGTGACGGTCACTGTGTACCTTAAAGCTTGAAATTTTGGTTGATTTTCCTGCCCCTGCCAAAGTTTTGTTAACCCAGTTGACGATAATATCATCGTTCACCTTTTCTCCATCTCCCAAGTCCTCAAGTACATTCAGAGTATATCTAAATAAGTACATAGACATTAGATCAGACAAAGTACAATAAGAAGCAAGGCAATATAAAACATACTGCTCTCAGCAAGGGGTATGAAGAAGTTCAAGAAATTAATTTTTCGCTATTTTTAAAATAACATTTAATCCAGACAATATGTGGCAAAATTTAAATGCCTCTATTCTTCATTAAAAAGGCCCATACCTCCTCATTAACTGCCAGACCAGAGCCAGAGTCAGCGTAGGGTTGCCATCATTCAGATCTTGACCTCCAATGCCCACCAGTGAGAATTTAGCTGTTGTTTTTCCAAGTTCCACAGCATAGTTACAATTCTCCAGCTGCACGCAAAGGCACAAACACAGATATGGCATTTTAAGCAAACCATTATGATCATCGTAGCCCAAGACGTCACACAGGATGTGGGACCTCAAGAACTCTCTGGTCTGAGTGGTATGTAGAGTATGTGACACAGAAATAATAATGGATATAACAGATATCCAAATGAGCTTTTGTTGCTTCATGCCCTTGCCAGCGTCACCACTTGGAAGTTATATGGAAGTGTGTAGCACCTACACTAAAAAGTGACCACTTTCCAACCCAGGTGAAAATGCAACCTGAAGCAAGAGAGACATACTAGGAACCTCTCAAGTCAGCCTTTTAGATAAACAAACTTAGAAATTTGCCTTTTTTTATTTAGATGCCCAAGCACAAAGATCATGAATGTTGCGCATATTTGATTTGTCTGGCTTAAGTTCATGTTTAGAATGAGAATTGTAGCTCAGTTGTGTTACTGGAAATTGTGTAGTTCTTAAATGACATACAATAAAGAACATACCTTTTTCATGTTGGCCCCAAGTTTTGGGTAAGGGGGCTTATTGACTTTGTTATTCCAGTCAACTGGAACCTTGATCCGCTCATAGAGCTGAAGGATGACCAGGGCATCTTGGAGGTCTCTGCAAACAAAATACAGAAGTCATTGGGGTGGGCAATATGACAAGAGAAAATATATCTCTATCCGGTAACAGGGAACATATTCCACATTCTGAAATAAATTTTGACCAGAAATAATCACGCTCTCTTTTGAGTGAAACATGCATTTGGTCAGTACCTCCGAAGCATTGAGAATATCATACTGTGATGTAATTTATCATGATTACAATCGTCAGTATAACAAATTATACTGCACTGCTTAAATCACAAAATATATGAAGTAACTGAGTTAATTAACATGATGAGAGACAAACAGAGGGTTTTACCCATATAGATGATTGACGTGAGGATTAACACCAAGTGAGTTCATCCAGTTCCGGAATGTTCTCTCCTCTCTGGTTTCACCTAAAATTGAGGGAAAAAAATTATATTTGTCTGCCTACTACACAAGTAGGTCTCTTCAAAAACAAAGAATAAAGTTAAGTTGTGAGTTTGAAATAAGGGCTAACGGACCACTGGGCCATTTAAACACACTGTGAATTATTAGATAATTAAATGAATGCAAATCACAGATATAGAAATGACACACTGTTTTCAAGTTGAACAAAATTGGAGAAAAGCATTTTGTGCGTTTAAATCAGAAACAGTTTAACCACAAGAGGGCACCAATACACCCCTGAACACAATGGGGCTCTGTACTAGTCAGGAAATTACCTACCAGACATCCCCCTCCACAATAACTTCACACTTAAAAACACTCCAATTACAGGGGTGCAAGAATGTCAATTTCGTGTTGGTTTTATGATGTGTACTCTATTTTTGGACACCTATCAGTATAAACTGTGTTATTACACGTATTTGCTAAATTTCGCTCACATCCAAAAATAACCATGCACTCTACAGGATGGCATTTCCGTGCAACTGGCAGTGGTGGGAAAAGGAAATGAGGGAGGGGCTAGTTTCACTGGATTTGAAAGGGGTCAGTATACCTACCCTCCAACAGGCCCCAGTCAATGTCCTGGTTCTCAGGTTTGGTCAGTGCTGGGTATTTGTTGAAAAGGTTGGCCACAAACGCCAGGTTGAGTTTGGGATTGCCGGACACCACATCGGTTGCAGTGACAAACTGTCTGCAACCCAGACGGTCGGCCTGCAACAGCATGGCTTCAGCTCTTTTCAGGTCATCCTTCTCCTGCCGAATGCAAAACGCACGCATAAATTAGTATCAGAATATCTATGAAGACATTCAAATAACTACTGTAATACTGTCAATGTAATCTAAATAATACTACACCCTAACCTAGCCCTAAGCCAGAAAGCAACCCTTGAGCTTTTTCTAAATATTTTAATTTGTGGTGAATAGCACATGTTTCCTTGTGAGGACCAGGAAAATATGTCCACTTTAACAGATTATCCAGTATTCCCAGTTATGAGGACATTTGGTTCTCACAAAGTGATAAATACACACACAGAGGAACTAAGGGTCACAGGATGCAAAGAGGTCTACACTATAATTAATTAGACAAAACTTGCTAATCTCTTCCCCTTTTATTTTGCTAATCCAAATTTGCCTAAGCCTCAGCTAAATACTTGACTTTTCAGGGCTTTGTAAAGGCTCCGGCTCATAATTTAATACAATACTGATCCAT
Organism: Rhabdalestes septentrionalis; assembly: GCA_037832545.1. Classification (NCBI taxonomy): domain Eukaryota; kingdom Metazoa; phylum Chordata; class Actinopteri; order Characiformes; family Alestidae; genus Rhabdalestes; species Rhabdalestes septentrionalis. The sequence goes on along the minus strand of JBBMFX010000030.1, from coordinate 15,493,022 downwards.
CTCTCTGCTTTCATATGTTATATCGTGGTTAAAGATAATTAGAGAGAGGAAGAGGGTGTAAACAGTTGAGTGAAAAATGTAAACAGTGAGTTCAACAGCACTCTAGATATTTCTTCTGAAGCTGAGCTGTGCTGTGCATGTGTACATATATCATCATAATAGCTGGGTAATTATGATCAGCTGAGATAACGGCTGTATCCAACACGATCCTTCATCCTCATCTGAAACTATTGAAACATGTAAAAGCGTTCAACGTGATTTACCAGAGGACTACTACATCCAAAATAAAACTGGACTGAGTAAACAAAGTAAAAACCAGACTAAATTAGGAGGGGGGAAAAAACAACCTTGCAACAAGGGAGCGCAACACCGCCAGATAATCGGCTTCAGATAACCGTGCACACAGGACGAAGCGGAAGTGCAGGCTTTCAAAAGAGACTATACATAACGCACACACACAAACAAAATGCGTGTGAGGAAAATGGCCCTGCCTTTCGGGTATGTTGACTGCAAAGTGACCCAGAGAGTGACCTGAGAACAACAGCAGATTCAATTCAGCATGAAAAGACTCCTCCCTAGTGGCCGGCCACAGACGACTCCCTCTGCTGCCTTCTCCTGGCACCAGGACGGGTTAAGTACACTCATGTGACATTGTGGACGTCTGAATCACAGAGTTTTTGTCCATAAATCACCACAGCATCTCTTCAAGCACTGCTGGGAACTCTGCAACGTTACACCAACTCAAACGATAAATGGTTCAGGCTGAGGGCACGAGGATAAAAGAAAACCTCCCCAGAGGCACGAAGGTATTGTGGAGGAGTGCCACTGGCAGTGTTAACAGATGTGGTGACTGTGTCAGCCAGTCTTCTTCTAGACACGCTTAAAAATGGAGACAGTTTATCTCAACAAGAAGTCAACTGAAATACAAAAGTGTGGCAAAACATGTTTTTACACAATTTTCTCCTTATCCTAATCTTAATCCATCAAGACAAGCTTGGTGTTCAGCAAGGCTATTGCAGGCACCTTGCAACTGCCTGGTTTGGGGAGGGGGGGGGGGGGGGTGTCAACCCTCTGTAAACGTCTGATTTTTTTCTTTCAACAGTACTGTTAGCAATCTGAGGTAAAACAGCTCTGTGCACTGCAGCAACAAAGCAAAATTCAGAAACAGTCTTTTAAGCACGTCAGGCACTTGCTCAATCATGTTGAGGTAATAAACCTGCTATGATTTTTTTCCAGAATTGAATGGTGCCTTAGACTACTCCTCAAGATTCTGCCTTTATTCATCTTTTTCATCGCTTATGTACTGAAATGTGGTCTGCTTGAGTTTTCATGCCATGACTCAAGCACATTTAACATTTACTGGAATCTTGTGGCTCGAGCACATTTTAACCATCCGCAAATTTCATACAGGCGCAGTTCATAGCACACGCACAAGTGAGCCAAACCATAGACTACCTGGCAGTTTCACTTTAGAACCACTGCATTAATTGAGGCATTTGATACTCTCCTATAGACTTGCTCACATGGTTCCAACCATTCATTAAAACAAGTGGAATGATCCAGACATACAGTTTGCAAAATGCTAGTTGGTAAGGTGTAAATTTCCATCACTTGTTAAAGCTTGGTGTTACACTGCAGAAAACAAGTCTTGGCCGAGTAGTTATGTTTCGGGTTCGTAATATTTTTTTCATTATCATTATTTATTATGAGTGGAAATGTAGAGGACCATCAGCGACAGCAAAACTGGCCAACAAAACACACATTTCTCTCACAGATCATTTCCATTCTGTGGTTTGCATACCAATTGACACTGTAAATACAACACAATTATTGATATAATTAGGCCTTGGCCTCCCTCTCCCTCTCAAGTGCATGACCTTGCAGTACAATTTTATTTTTCTTCAAGAAAAGCTATAACATTTTCAAGCTAGAACAAAACTCTTCAATTACTCTATTAACAATATGATGTATATTACAAAGCCAACAACACAGTTAATAATAATAGGATCCAACGTGGCTTCTGACCATGTTTGCACAGTCATTAAGAAACCCAATACATGTAAAAAATAAATGGTTGTTTTGCACTTCTGTACAGTAATGAAAACACTATAGAGGCCAGAACTCTCCATTTACACACACTTACCCATTTTACCACTCAGAAAAAATGTGAGGGGTTTAAAGGGGGCCTCACAAAAGTCTCTGATGGTGTTCTTAAGGTTTGGTCTACCAGCAAAAGCTCAAAAACACTGAGACCGTAAGGGATGGGTCATTTCAGAAATGGCCGAAAAGGGGTGCATTTTCTAAATAAGCATGTTTGATATATACTTAAGGTAAATCCATGCAATATAATTACAAATCAGGCAGATGTGTAATTTTGTCGATAAATGCTTTCATGATTATGTCTGTATAGAGTGTAGGCGTGCGCATTTTCAGGCACACACTCAAGCATGCATTAAATCAGCAGCCTCTCCTGTGCTAAGCAACAGTGCCATTAACTCTCTTCTCTCCTTACTGCTGAGCTAAGACTGCACATAAACACTTGTACTCAGGCTGGTGCAACGTGCCAAGTGCTCCACATAATGTCTTGACCATCTGCCAGAGTCTTACAAGAAACCTTGACAAACTCTTACACATCTGACACAGGCATACTTGGATAGTGCCTTGCTTTTGGACCACACACTACTTCATAACCGAAACTGCTGGTATAATTATGCACAAAATGTGGTTATTATGACCTCTGCAATAGTTGTGATTACATATTAATGTGAGAACAACCTTGGATTATCCGATTGTGTTTGCATTTCATGCTATAATGGTTACAATATGGCTTAAATGCTTACCTTTTTTAAGCCTATGTATGTCTGTCAGAAACCTGTGCTACTTATTAGGTACTTTAATTGATGGTTATATGGAACTAACACATCAGGAGTGCCCAAAGAGATGA
>JBBMFX010000030.1:15473071-15489958 GCA_037832545.1 Rhabdalestes septentrionalis | reverse complement strand
TTTTGCTTCTGTTTCCCTCCCATGTGCAAGTATATGGCATGATACACCACACAAAAAGATACGAATATGCAAGCATTTTGAAGTTTTACTCACACTGAAGCCTGCCATGTTGATGTCAATGCGATCCTCACCCTCTTTAAGGCCCTTAGGGGAAATTTGGTTCAGGAGGTGGAAATAAGCTCTGGAGTCCTGCAAAAGTTCACAAAAAGAGGAAAAAATTAGGTAAACACATAACCTTTTCCCCCCAGATATATTTATTGTTTTTCAGAGTATTAACAGAAACAACAAAAAAAAAAAACAACAGACTCCTATGCGCTGACTGCAACCCACAAATTAGGGGAAAAAAGTGTACAATTGCCTTTACAGCAGCACTCAACCTGGCAACACACTCAAATTAGTGAAAAAGTTCCAGAATGAATGCAACTTCTGAACGAACGCATCAGTTGTAAACACATGACTTTACACATGGCATTGAAACTGATAGACCAGGATCTATGGTGAGAGAACACAAAGAATAATAAGAAACCCATACGTTTTTTCAAAGACACAAGTATGCGAGCATGCTTGGGCGTCTGGGAAAGTTCTAATTCAATGATAATGGAATCACAGGATTTGAAATGCAAAAAGAAAAAATGATGAGGAGTCATGCCAGAAGGGAAAAACTTGGCTGAATGTTTGGAAAATAGTACCTTCACAGAGTTTGAGAAGTCTGCAAGCTAAGGCACAGGAAAACAGACAGTTTGAAACGGAGCACGGCTTACAACAAAACTATATTGCTTCATAAACGTATAAAATATTGTAAGTTCATATATATATATATTGTGCTTTTTATACAGAAGTAGAACATGCATGACTGTTTTCTGCACTGGGGGTGGTAATTATTGACCACACTACTCTTTCATAGCAACCCACTATTTAGTGACCTGGCTGCCTGCTATTAAATTGGCAGCATTCTGCAGTGCCAACAGGTCCTGAGGAAGTACTTAAGACTAGGTATTTCTTCTATCTAGATGGTCTCCTGAAAATCTGTAGATTTAACAAACTCTAATGTGTCTATTTAAAATTAGTCTTCCTCAAATGAATTTTTTACTAGCATTGACACTTAATCCATCTCATAATTTCAGCCATCGCAGGAGATGGAGACATGAGAAACAGAGCTAAAGAAGTGGTTACAAGTTGTAGAGGAGGGAAAGAAAAGAAAAAAAAGAGAAAGACACTGAAATAAAATTGTCGAAGTGAGAGCAAGAAGTTTAAGTGAGAGCAATAAAACACATCTTTCAGCAGATCGCGGGCTGGCTAAAAACCAATTGCTACTTGACCTCTTTGGCCCCATAAGACTAATCCTGAGATTGGTCTACAGCTCCAACTGCTGATGCAGCACTTTCGGTCAAGCCAAGAGCCTGATCATCATCATCATGTCTGAAGAAGATATTTTCCTCAGGAAGATCTGATTAAACTAATCAATCAGGTAATGAATGTGTAGTTAGATTAAATGACATTTGCTTTTTAAAACATACTGTACATATACAATACACTAATCAGACTAATTTGTTTGAAAACAGTATTATTTTGGACAAAAACCAAGCAAAACACTTTATATAATAATTGATTAGAGTTAGTATTTATCAAAGCAGTTAAATGGCCATCAGCATTTTAGATGTACAAACATTAGTCTAATTTTGCAGTCTGTATTGACAAACCAGTAAGAACCCTTGGAGGCCAAACATAGATGATGAAGCTGACAGCGCAGATCTGGGCTATAGCACTCCGTCAGCCAGCCAGGCTCACCTTGATGTCAGAGCTGAAGTTGTTTATTTTGTGCCAGCCAGCGTTTTCCAGATGGAAATTGGCCCAACGCAGGAGCAGCTCCTCCGGGGACAGTTTCATCAGGTCCTCAAGGGTCTCACCCTCACGCAGCAATGCTGCCAGGGCTATGAAAACAGACATTCAAGGGTCAGCTCATATTTCTCTTCTTTTACCATGAAGAGTAAACAAACATTTTACAAATACATATTTTAGACATGACCAAGTGGCTAGGAGAACTGTATAAATTCAACAAACAGCCCACAGATAATTAACTAAATGTCATTACTGTTTTTTGCATAAATTTATTCACATTACTATCATTTATCTACTCCTAGTTATTCTCTTTTCCATACCATAATACACAGTAATTTTGGACCAGACCAGGAAGTTTCTTAAATGTCTAAAAGCCAAGAAGAAAAGATTTGGGAAAAGTGTCTTTTCTTATATTTTTATATGCACAGATCAAACAGAATATAAATCCAACATGGCAGAGGGAATTAAAAGTACATCATTTCACGAAGAAGCAACAAACAAATGTCTCATGAATTTCCATTTTCCTGCTTTTTTGTTATTGTTTTTAAAAAAACCATGTAAAGTTTTATGTTGAGAAAAATGGAATACACCAATTATGTTGTTATAATAAAGTAATTTTAGACTTATTTTCTGTTCTGAATCAACAATTATCTCTCCTCCTCTCTCTGCCTTTTTCTTGCCACACCCTGAGTGGATTTACTGCAGGACTGCACACACCACGCACTACTGCACATCACTCTTCTGACAGCAAGACAGCACAAACCCAAAGGCCTTCAAATTCCTAGGCTGCAAATTAGAGAGTGAGAAAACTTGTTAGTCGAAGCTGAGGCCAGTTTTCAGGGCTCTCATAGCTTGCTGGGCTGATCAAATTCTTCTCTGTACTGAATAAATCACCAGCAAGGAGAGGCACTATCTGTTTGCGTAAATTCCTGGCCAATGGCATCAGCCCCTGGGCCTCTGAATCGTGCCAGTGTTGAAGCAGAGCGCCTGACCATGAGCAGGTCGTCTGGGGGGGGGGACCTACCCTCATTTCTGCTCAGCTCAATGTCAGCAAACAGACCGATCTTGATGATCTGCCACAGCAGGCCCAGCACTAGGTGAGGTTTGCCTTCCCGCAGGTCCAGTGCTCCTATGTTGACCACGTGGCAGCCGATGGCTGAAGCTGAGTTCAGGGCCAGGTTAAGGTTCTCCTACAATGGGGATGACAAAGCATAAATTATGATGTGTTGTTTGACAACCTGTACTTTTTCTCACAAATTATTTTTCCCTTTCATATCAACAGTCTATTATTTCTAAAATATGATTGAATAATATGCTAACTCAAGAGACTGTCTTAAGAACAAATGGAGGAAAACAAACCTGTACTGTGAATGGTGTTAGTTTCTTCTTGTTTATTGTCCTCTCATCAATTGTATCAGGCACTGACAGGTTGATCATCTTACTGGTGGCAGAAGAGACAGTTTGTCTTTAAAAGAGACTTCTTGAAAATTTTATTGAAAATTTAACTGTATGAAAATCATGCCCTAACTACACTCACCACAGCACAATTCCGTCACCTACAGCCTTAAAGAGACTATCTGTGTTGGGGTTCATGGGAAGCACATGCTTGCAATCAGGGTCTTTTTCCAGTGCTGTGTTGATCCAGTTCACGAAGGCAAACCTCTCCTCCTCTAAATTGCCAAAAAATGCAACGAAATGAATAAAAACAGAATAAACATGAACGGAATGCAGTCACATTCCTCTCCACCACATCAGCCAAACTCAGTTACATTGATGAGCCACTTCATTAGGAATGTCTACCATGTATCTACACTCATTATTGCTCTTTCAGGCTCCACATACTTTATAGGGGAATTTTGTAGCTTGCAGTTACAGACTGTAGCCTAAATGCTCCTCTGAATCATCCACCAATGGTCAAGAACCCCACAAACTGAGCAGGTATTATTTGGGCAGTTAACCATTCTCTCACAACAGTTACACAGATTTGGTGTTTTTGTGGAATTTTTAAACACATCAGCTTCACTTCCAGGCTGAAATCCCAACCAAGAATATCCAGGGAATGTGGCCAGAAACAGACCAATGATGGAGAACTAGAGGATGACTAACACAAACCGTGCTGCATCAGATGAACGATCACAGTGTTTAAAACTCCAGCAGCACAGCTGTGGTGATGCAGCACTAACCCACACCAATATGTCAGTGTCACTGCTGCGAGAATGATCTGGCACTTAAATAGTATTTGCTAACTGGATTTCCTGGGGGTCTTGAACAATGATGGTCAGGTTCAAGGGGTGTTTATAAATAATTCAGAAAATGATGGACTACAGTCTGCAATGGTAAACTACAAAGTGCACCAATACAGTCAATGGAGCCGATATGAAGAACATACAAAACATGTCAGCAAAACAAAACAGCCTCTGAAATTGCTTGTTTTATAAAAAGATGTGATGAAAAAGTGATTGTGTCTTAAGGTGAATTCAGATCAGACATTTCTTCACAAATTTCACCACTTAATGTGTGCAATATGTGATTACATGGGTTCTACACATCTTCATACATATTTTCCAAATGAATAAATATTCAAAACGTTTTTATTTGATTAATTTACTGTTTGTTAAAAATAAGTTTCCTATCCTATTTCCACGTATATTTGCTGCATGGCACACATGCTAAGTGGAAAAACAGGCTTGATGCCTGTACTCCAGATGCAGTGTGGTTTCTGTGCCCCATCCGAGACGCACTGCTGCTCCGTTTATGCAAACTATGCAAACACTCCCACTTGTTAAAGCACTAGTTGTTACCCCAGATGAAGTCAATTAGTGAAGACATATCTGTCTTCTTTAGTTTAGTTATGGGGGCTAACATTGCTAAAAAAACACTAGAAGCCAATTTCAGGCAAACATTTTGTAAAGACATCTATGCAGCAGAATTGTGTGGGAAACAGACAATCTGAATTAGGATCATCCAGCATGTAATGCCTGTAGGAGTAATACAGAAATTAAGAGTGGGTGATAAATCACAAAATTGTACGTTTTCATTTTCCGGCACAATGAATCAATAGTGCAACATAAAAAAAGGTATTACACTGTACAGTGTACAGCTTAGAAAGGACTATTCAGCAATAATTACACAATAAAAAAAACAACAGGACAAAACTTTTCAGATTATTGTGATTATTTGTGTGTTCAGAGACAAAAGAAAGGGGTGTGCACCTGAGTAGGAGTGCTGAGTTCCTGCACTTGACAGCTCAGATGTGCCCCCGATAGCCAGAATGCCCTCTTTTCTATTGATGGCCTTGCGAAAGCTCTTGGCAATGTCACTGCTTTTGAGCTCCTGGAAGATCTATATAGATATATAAGAGAACAAAGTGGGTTAAAGTGCCTCGGTCTGACAGCATCCATTTCAAATTTTCTTTGGCCTGACAGTGTCCATTTCGACACACACAGACACACACACACACACACACACACAGCCAAGAGTGCAGATGAACATATTCCAGTTGCCACACCCAAGTAATCAGACTGGGTCGTTTCAGATCCAAATAGAACAAGCTGCGAGTCCAAACTGCCAGCAGCTGCGCTATGACACCCACCCACCCCTCCACCCAGCCATCACAGACCATTGTAGCAAGGCAAACAAACACTGGGCCATTGACAAGGGAGAGTCTGTATTTAGTGGAAGTGTTGACAGTCACAGTAGAAGGGTATTGTCCACAGCACAAACCGGACAGGCACACTGAGATGCAGTGGTCCGTCCTTGGGAACTTTGCAGCATGCTAACAATGACTCAGACGCGAGTGATTGCAAACACTTGTTTCCTAGTCATGGGAAGCTCTTTTAATACTATGAACTAATGACTGGGAGAAAATACAAGAAAAAATTACCTAAACCTCCAGGCCCAAACCACTGATGGCTGCTATTTATGTTTAAATCACAGATCTGGTTTTGGCTTGAAGCATCTGCTGAATCTGCTAATCTAGGACTTAGCACAATAAATCGGTCTCTCTATCTCTCCCTCTCTCTCTCTCTCCCCATCTCTCTGTACCATATGCTCAACAACAGAAAAATGGAGAACACCATTAGTCAAATTTACTAGAAACCTCTAGTAGCATTAAACAAACTCTGCCAAGACAACATCTGAGCTGCACAGACACCATCATTACAAATGAAGACAGGAGTAAAATTTATCCCAAAAAAAGCCCCAAAAAACAAACAAAACAAACAACAAAAAAAGGGATGAAGTGACTTACAGAGAGGAATTCTTCAAAGCTGATCCTATTGTCCTTGTCTTTGTCACCCTCTGTCATCAGCTTCTGGATGATTTCACGAACTTTGTATCCCGGCAGGGGCAAATTGGCCTCTTTGAACAGATCATGGAGCTCGTAGTCACTGATGTAGCCATTGTTGTCCAGATCTGCACATATCGAAAGGATGAACATAATGCTTAAAAGCATGTCACTTAACTGGCTTATCATCCTAAGTAGTGATAGAGACTAGGGCTGCATGATACTGACAAAATATTACACTTCTACATATTACATTTTCAAATCACAATTTTGGTGAGGTCACAAAATCAACATATTTTAAGACGTTTTCCTATTCAGCCAACAGCACTTTAATTATGCCCATTCATACAGGGCAGCCAATCAGAAATAAAATCACTTACATACAACGGATTCAAAGGAACAGTAACAAAAACAGTCTAACAATTCTAAGTGATAAACTGTCCTAGAAAAATCTGACAGAATGAACACAAATGTCCCAGTGAAACAGTAAGAAAATGTAGAAAACCGGCTCTTTAAAAAATACCTCAGCCAATCAGTGTCTTTACAGGTTAAAGATTGGCCAAAAATAAGTCGATTTTGTTGTATTAAGTGAATACCCTGATTCATCATGACACCCAATATTCAAATGAAGCTGTGACTGGACTTCTTGTGAAAAAAAAAAAGAAAAAAAAGGGTTATGTCAGAGGCTTCTTTTTTGGCATCCTTCTGAAATACCAGTATTGAAAAAATGCAACAATTAACAGAAGATGTATTGTGTAGTCCTAATGAAGGCGTCCTTTGGAATATAGCCATGTTTACTGCTAAATTCACTCAATCCAATTATCACTGAGAAAACAATAATGAAGTGTGGGGAAAAACAACTATTCAGTACTGGATGATGAGGGTATGTGTGTTAAACTAAATTAGCTTATCCACCTTGGAGTACCCTCATAAGCCAATGAAGGAAAAGGAAGAGGAGAGCATGTTTCATCCTGAGGTGCACTTAAGCTTTAATTAAGGCATGGGACCCAGGATGGTTTAATGGTTTCTGTTGACATACTGCACACATTCACTGCTGGCAGAATTCCAGTGTCCTACAGCAAGTCTGACTTGGGTATATACAGCAAAATACAGGAGCTGTGAGGATAAGAGTAATGTAAAATATGATAGTTTGACATTCCACAATAATACAGCAGGCTATGTAGGAAACAGTGAGCTTCAAAACCAATGAATATCCTCTACTGAGAAGATACTCGTTGAGTATGAAACTGTCCCATGAATCTAATCTGTGTCCCAAAGAGTGAGGGGCATATTCCAATACTGATTTCTTGTGACATTCCACAGATGTTTCCATTTTTGTCCAACATAAGTCTTTAGCACTAACCGAATGGCTCCATTCAAATTCACTCAAAGGGACACAATCAGAGGAAATAGAAAAGAAGAAAAGGGCAAAAAAAAAGTTAAATGCCTTATTACTCATACCACAAGACTATGCAAAATCATGCCCTTTTCCCCCTAACACCATTCCTGGATAACATTTTGTACAGGCTGAGAAAGCAAATATTATGGTGACAGGCGACTGAGCTTAAGGTTAGACATCACATGACAGATAATCTCTCCGCAATAACATCAATAGCAAGATGGTTTGTATTCAGTCCACAGTGGAAGGCAGTCCAAGAGCTAAAAAATTACGATGACATTAATCGATTAAGCTGGGAATGACACAGACGTAGAGGAAGGCCATTTTCAGCTTAAGCTGAAACCCAACACCACACTCAGAGAACACTGCTGATTTATGATCAGCTTCTAACATTCATATCCTGAATGAGCACTCAAGGCACTTTACAGACAAGCATCTGGGCTTTCTGTTCTGACTGAACTGGAGAATTTGAAGTATTTCAGATCTTGATCTATTACTCTGTACATTTTTTTTATTTGTAAAGCCTTCAGATCTGAGTTGGTACAAACTACATTAACAACTTCACTATGCAACAGTAATATAATTGTATTACTAGACAGCTGAAATAGTAGGTCAATATTTATGGTATTTTCAGAATTGTGGTCTAAGCTTAAATCAATTCATTGCCTACAGTGTTCAAATGCCAGGCATGCTCTAATGATTAAGCCTGTGACCGTTTCACAGGAAGATGATTTAAGCAGCACCACTTCACAAAGAAATGGCTACAAGGCTTATGAGCATTTCATGCATTGTAACGAAACAGATTTGTAGGTTGGGTTTTGTGGTTTAAAACAATGCATCGGGACATCAGCACATCACTATGCAAAACTGTGATAATACACAGTGGAGAATAGACATTGTGTACAATTTTTTAAACTGAGACAATAACAATGATACCAATGTCCTTGGTCTCATGGACACATCCACCCTAATGACTGAGTGATCACTCCTGCAGTAAAAGTTAGGCTATTTTAAATTGCTCCAAGTAAAGGATGGATTAAGGATTAAAAGCTTTGAAGATAAATAACCCCAAGATTGCAGACCCCCTGGGCAGATTCAAGTCAGAGATGTGGGAGCATTTTGCAGCAAAACCCAGTATTTGTCTTAAGTGTTTCACAAAGCTGCTTCAGGCAACAGACAGCAACATGCTATGATGCTAACAGAATGGTCATTTCTATCTTGTGGTCATCCACAATTATGTATTCTGAAATAACATTATGGCTGTTGCATAGACATCCATCATGGCTTGTAAATAAATAACAAGCAACTCCGGGTGGAAGATATATATTTTCCTTTTCACTATCTGGGCTCTTCCAAATAATATATTCAGATTGTGGTCTCCTCCAACTAGCCTTGGTCTAATCAACCTCTAGATTTTGTATAGCAAAGTAATACATTTTTCTCTAGCACATGAGGGTATAGCACAGCAGTATGTATTACTGTTATACAAGCTTTTTCACATCATGCACAGCAACAACAACTGAAATTCAATCGGTCTTTTAGTGAAACGACATCAGATCTATGTATCTTTGTCAAATCCTGGATAGCTAGTCAATATTAAAGAGCATACATCAGCATTAACAATCAGCTCAATATGTTAGCAATCAAAGCATCAGTATTGGTACAAACAACTTTATTAGGTCATGTTATTTTTGGAAGCAATTACATCCATTGCTGTCCGCTGCACTCGTTCTGCTGTGCACATATACAGAAAAGTTCACTCACACACACCATATTAACCTTGGCAGTTCGGTATAACAGCAGCTACTTTGCAGGTTTGCACTGCATGTGCTGATGTGAGCCGGAGCTCATTAACACGGTCACTGGTGGCACACCCACTAAGTTCACAACTGTCTTGTCTGTCTAGCAAGTCATAACAAAACCACATTTTATTACCCTCATTCACTTTTGGCTTCAACCTTGGTGGATGATTAATGGAAAATTAAATTTTTTAAATCACTTACAGAAAACATTTGAACAAACTTTAGGAGGTAACTTTCACACCACAATAGTGCATGTTTATCAAGAGCGTTGTGGAAACAAATGAAAGTAAAGTCTTGCACTGTTTACTTCCAGGAGCATTTTCCCAGAGTGCTGATCTGCTGTCCAAACCGGTATAACAGGAAGACCACTCACCGACTTTCCCAAAGGCTTCACGCAGCTCTTCGAGCTCCTCTTTAGATATCTTTGTCGCCATCTCTCTGGAGAACAACCTGTACCTTCCTCAGTCCGACAACGCTCCTTTTTCATTGGGAAAGGGATGTGAGAGAGGGAAAGAGGAAGAGAGAGAGAAAGAGAGAATAAAAATGCTTTTTACTTGCAAAGTTCTATCATTCATCAGTCTGTATTTGGATACAGACAGGCTTCTAATGACCCATTCTAGATTCAGGTGCAAAGTAACACACATCAGCATACAATAGATCGGTGACCTGCCAGAGAATACAGTAACGTCAATCTGCATGGCACGCAAATGAATGGGAAGCATGCAAAACAAAACCTCGCATGTGTCTTGACTACAAGGATGGAAACAAACTAATGTTTTAAGCATAGAATCTAAATAATGGCCTTACCTTGCACATTACTAACTCAAATGGCAAGAAATAAATGCAGCTATATTACATCAATTAAAGAAGATATTGTGTGTTTCATTACTCAGTAGCATTAACACTATAATAGTGAGAATCCAAGTAGAATAAATAGAGTTAAATAATTAATTTAAACAAGCTTTATGACAGGGCAAATGTAGAGGTCAGAGTAAACAGATAAAATTACATCACATGCCTAGTATTAGCGTGATGGAATCTGACTGTCAGCAAGAGAGCCGTGATCTCCCACGTGTAGAGAGAATGAAATAACCCAGCTAAAACACACATCACAAATGAGAATTTACAAAGCTACATCATCTTCTCTCTCAATTTCAGTGTTGTGTAAAAGCAGCTTTTTAATTTTTATTTTAGTGTGTTAGACTAACATACACAAATCATTCCTGTTTTGTAACCAGCCATTCAGGGAATAGTAACTTTTCCCAATAACAACACAGCACCAAAATAGAAATAAACGTATGCTTTAGTAACCTTATGAAATACTCCTCAGTGATGACCTGATGAATTCAGAGCCAATTATTTAAACACTGCCAAAGCTATTCAGATCACAAGGCTGCAGTTTGCATACTTTGGTGACACCTGTTTGGAGCTACACCAGGGTCTGTCCACCAGATGAGGCCTGGACTGATTCAAAAGTCCATCCGCTGTAGCTGTTTGATCTCAGGACTACTGATCAAACACTACCCTGCACCTTCTCCACAATATTCATTACTTTAGCCTTTCACTTGTAAAACTTAAGGTGATGAACGGATACTAGAACAAGTGGCTTCAGATTTTTTTAAAAAGAAGAAGAAGAAGAAGCCTTGGGGTGTCATTTAAAACATTTCTGGTAGCTCTGGGTGGATCCATGACATTGCCATTGTGGAATGGCAGAGATAGCCTGGGTTACAGTCATTTGCAAACTCATTGCGCTTCCTTGGCAATAACTCTTCTCTGGCTAATGTCCACAACCAGGCAAGCCATCCCTGCCCTCCTCACTACACACTTAGGTTCGACAGAGCAAGAGACTAAATTTAAAACGAGTCCCTGAAACTTAAAGCTGATAAACATTTTCAATTATATAGAGACAGTTGTGTCTCATATTATTAATCTCAAGGTCAGGATTGGATCTCACCACTCAACTATTCAGAAGGCCAACATCTTAAAACTCCACATGTGGAAACGGATCAGTTGCTCCACCCAAATCATGCTGCTGCCCCACAACATCAACAGCCACATCCCAGAACTCCAGAGACCTCCAGCTACTGCTCCAGACTGCTCCAGTCAAATCAGCTAATATAGCCATCAAATCAGGTTAGCCGCAAAAGAGAACTCAATCCCCTAAACTAGCCAACTACAATAACAACTAACACAATCCTATTTGACTGTGGTTGGTTTTTAAGAAGCATAAGCTACTTCACTGAAATGGATCTCTCTCTCATACACATGCCTCTGGACAAGGCACAACCACTTAGGCTACTGAAGCCATTAAAGCACTATACATTAATAAACAGACACTTTAAACAGAGCAAAAACGCACAATAGCTCTCCTCCTCTGAAAGTTAAATGGACAGACTGAAGGTCATTCCTGTACTCTCTCTCTATTAATGTGTTCTACCAACCAAAAGCTGCAAAAGTAGAGTGGGGAGGGGGCAAAGAAAACAAGTCTGAATTCCACACAACTCCGTCTCTCGCGCCTTCTGAGCTGCTTCTTTTCCTTTTTGACTACATCAACACAAAACTTAAAACCAAAACACACCCCAAAAAACCAAAATAACAATACAAAAACCTTGACGTTCTACAGACTGACAAGCTGGTAATGAGAGGAGGAAGGGAGCGAGAGAGTGCAAGACAGAAAAAGAAACCCGAAGACATTCCCCCCCCCCCAGTACGATGATGAAATACGAGAGCAATGGGGCAGAAAGGAGTGAGACGGAGCAAAAAGAAGGTTTAAAGATGGCAAGTTGGAAAGCAAAAGAGAGAGAGAGAGAGAGAGAGAGAGAGAGAGAGAGAGAGAAAGATGAGCCTGACCTGTGCTGAGACTCAGCTTCTCAGCGGCAAGAAGCAGAGGCTGTGCTCCCTCCACACCCTTCAAGGCTAATGTGGAGCGCCAGCATTCCTGTCTGCCTCACAAAGACCTCAGGCAGCAAGTCATAACACTTCCTGCCAGGCTGTGGGAGCTGCCTCCTGTGACTGGAGCACGGCATATGCTGTGGGTGGGGTGGGGGGCAGAGGGGGTGTTAAAGCGACTGCGCACATTAATAAGAGAATACGGCCTGTGCCTTTTTGTTTGTTTGTTTCTTTTTATTTTAAACACCAGTGCCTTTCCCTTCCAAGTGTGCTGGGCAAAAAGCAAAAGGAGAGTACCAGGAATAACGAGTAAGAGAACAAGATCGACAGCATACCTCACGTTATGAACTAGCCTAAATGCTCTTGTGGAATGGCATTCAATCTTCTCCTGATGGAGTATTTGGGATCTAAAAGGGACTGATGCCTGAGCTAGAAAAAAAAACCACCAAAAAAGCACAATCATAATAAAATATTATAATAGTAAACAACTCAATATAATATAATAATATAATATAAACAACTAAATATTGCTTCCAATGCATACAGTATCCAAAATAAGCTTTATGCTCATTTAGGAGATGCTTTTATTCAAAGCAACTTACAATATGAGGAAATGCTCAGTCTCCCGGACAGTGTAAGAACCAGAGGAGAGCAAGTGCTAAAGTCTTTATGCAGGGAAAAGTGCAAGAAAATCCAAACCATTCTGGATCAAAAGAAAGATCCTCGTTTAAATATTGCACAGTGAATTCCACAGGCATTACATGAACATCGAACATATGTCATCTTCATCATCTCTGTTGTTTCACTAATGTTAAAACCATTTCCAAAACCAGAGACGGGGAGGGCTGTGTACTCGTGCTGAAAAATGACCCTGTTTTACTCTGAATTAAAACAAGTGGCTGTTTACTGATGCAGATGTGCGCATTGTCGGTAGTGTTAACTTTAAAGACGCCACAAAAGCTGGATGCTTCTTTATGATTTAAAGTGTGAACACCCCAAGCAACATGCTACATGATTGTGACATTCCATAATCACCTGTTGAACAAGCTCCATCTCGCATATCAGGAACAATTCCTTCAAAGATCTGCCTTTGGAGCTGAAGAATGTATTGCGAAACATATGGGAACATTAGGCTGAGTGTAAGGGGGAGAAAGGCATGTGTCTTCAATGCTTTAAGGAAGGAATTCCAGTGCCGCATGAACATAAGTCAGATTCAGTACGTCAGGACAGTCCTTGAGCACTGCTGTCATTCTTAGCTTGCTTGCTTGAGGAACAGTTGTAAGGGTTACATGTGGAAGCCAGGACCAGAATCTCGAGAACAAACACCACAACAGGTGCTCACTTTCACTCCCAAAACCCATAAACTCAGTATGGGAGCTCTCAGTGAGTCAAGAGGCATCTGTTCAAGTCCAGCAAATGCCACGTTGCCCAAAGAAGCCACCAGGCCTTTGCTATGAAGACCCCAGGAGACATTGGTTGTTTTGTATTATTACAGACACACACAGTTTCGGTGCTGTGAAAAATGTGTGGAAAATTGAAGAAACACTTCAAATCATTCCAAAAGATTCAATATGCCCAAACAGCTTCTTAAGCAAGTAATAAATAGTGTGGGCAACAAATTGAGGTCAAATGTAGCTCAGTTGTTATGGCTAAAATCGAGCATCAACACAGAGGGACTAAACATGAAGCAATGATGAAAACTCACTGGTAAGACAAATGGCCACAACTACTTTTCACAATCCACAGACGACATTCCCTTGAACGGATGACTCAATAGACAGTCAAGTAAAAAAAATAATAAAATTGCCATGGAATGCACAAGCAGGAAGGCCAGAGCAGGAACTTGTTTGGTCTTGCGTCTCCACTAGCTCACCATAGATCAAATGGTTAATATAAACCAGCAAAGTATGTTGAAAACTCATATAAACACACTCTTAATATATAATATGAGAGGAGAGTAATTGTGACTTAGCAAAAGAGCAGCTTTGAATGATGGACCATAACACAAAAGCCAATTGGAGAAGCTGGCAAGTGTTTTGTCAAACAAAAAGTGGTGAGGAATTTGCCATGGATACCTAAGATGGAAAAGAAATTCACAGGAACAGACGGAGTTTTTTTTCCAGAATAATCAGTGTATTACTGGACACATTTAGACTGAAAAACCAAGATTCAAATTTTTCTATGCAGACTATGGGCACCCAATTCAGGTTGTGCAGCAGTCATGTAAATGACATCCTTTCCTGGATTTGTCAAGATTGGGTTTGTTGCTGCTCATTTGAAGAGAGACCTTGCTGTTGTTGATTGTGACTCAGTGCGGGCTGGATGAGTAACTGCTTCAAACCAGTGGCTTTTATGAGGGGAAAAAGTGGCAGAGTTGGGTCTGGGGAGACTGAGCCAACACCAGTCTTTTGCGACTTCCCAAATCTGAGCCGCCAAAGGTCAGACTGTATCAGACACACCAGTGGCGGAAAAAAAGATTTAACTGTCTAACCACGGGGAAAACAGAGGGCAAAGTTTGCACAAAGCACATAAATACACACACCCACTATAATAAAGATGACACCAGTGAAATTACCCACTAATACAATTTCAATGAGGTGCTGTACAAGGCAAAGACGAAAGTACAAAGGTTTAAGTTTCTGTGTACTCCAGCACTACAGCTGAGAAAGCATCTGACAGGGATGTCTGGATCCTTGACCTCCTATAAGTAACAGGTGTCAACAAAATGGAAATAGGCCAAAAAGCTTTAGTTTAAGTCAATGTACAGGAGCAATTACCTTGAGGGCTTAAGACAGAGGGAGTCAGCCCATACAGTCCCATTATAAACTCCAGGACAAAAAACAAAAGTGGTTGCAAGTCCCTGTTCCTCTGACGGAACAAGTGTAAATTTGTATCCAAACCGCCATGAATGACTAAAGGCCTTTGTTTAAAATATTCGCTAAGCCACATTTGACCAATTGGCCTTACTGGATGACATTTTTAGATGAGCTATTCCCATCTGCAATCTAGCTAAACAACATTCTGACCACATGGTCTGCCACAACAACAGTGGGACAACACTGATTTGGAGGCAAGGTAACACTTCTGCTGCTTGTCAAGGACCAAGTTGTATGGGAAAATGCGAGATTGATACTCAGAGAATGAAAAACACAGACGGTTGCAAAACCACTGTGCTGACAAACAAGACTGTAAGCTCCAGCCAGTAGCTCAGAGACAAAACCCTGACACAACTTAAACATGCAAGAAGCATCATGACCACACAGCAATTACAGTCGAAAGCTTTTCCAAACTTGCTATAAAAGCCGCTGGAGCAACACAAAGGAACACGAGGGACATTCGAAGAATGACAGAAAAGCTCGGGCTTCAGAGTTTAAGTCCATCAAATGAAGATCGGTCTGTATGCCCTTTAGGGTTAAATCTTTGTGAGGTCATTCTACACGGTGTCTGGTCGCATCTTTTTCTTCTTAGAGGCGCCTTTTTAAAGAAATGCTGTTCGTCATACTGCTGTGGTTGTAGTCCAAAGAAAAGCCAAAACCAGACATTCCTATCTCGCCCAGGAATCTGAGAGCGAAACAGCTTTGCTTTCATGGACCATGTCTAAAGCATTGAGCAACATATAAAGCTAGCACAGAGGTCTGATTCTTTTTTGTATAAGGCCAGTTATCTCGTGGAAGCACATTCATAATTCAGTCGTTTTTAACCACGCAGAAGGGAAGTAGGTCTTTAGGAGTGCAGCCAAAGAATTTCAGAACTTAACTTCCACAATTTCTTTTGGAAGTTGACAACAGATATCTCATAACATTTTAGGCATATGACTTGGCATGGAGGGGGTCAATGAATAAAATACTTCAGACACAAGAGCCAGACGAGTACAGGAACTGTTAGTTGCTTCGCATAGGATCTTATCTGGAGGACTGGACATTGTTTCTGCTCAGTGGTGACATTGATTTTGCCTAGCAGTGATTCTCATAAAAGAGAGATATAGTTGTAACAACTGTTCATTGTCACTTTCGTGCAACGAAATTCCATTTGCAGCAGAAGAGACAAAAAAAGCTACTAACGTGATTGGAGACAATTTTAAGAAACAACTGATTAATATTTATCAGTGACGTAATTATAAATATGCAACTGTCGTAGTATGTATCAGACAATTTGACGATACCAAAAAAATTATTAAGCCATGGTTCAAAACATCATAGTTTTGTTAACTCACAAATTCTGGAGCACATTAATTTGGGTTAAATTCACAAATGTCTTGGACTTTACGAAAACAAACATAACTAAACACGTCTGTCAGGGACAACCTGAAGGAACTGGTAAAGAATAATGGAACATTCACCTATTATAAATACAAAAAAATAGGAAACCACAATAACTGGAGGTTTTTAAAAAGTCCACAAACAGCCAAGAAAATTCAATCTGAGAAAACAATCCTGGAATTGTTGTTGCTAGCAACTTTAGCTACACAACGTGCACGATTGTCTGCCGTAGACAAAGGGTATTTTTTTGTCTTTACATCAAACAGAATAAGACTAGAATGAGAAAAGTCACCTAAATAAAGACATAAAACATCAGCTTCATTGAGAAGAATGTGTTAAAGTAAGTTAAATGAAAGATAACTCACTAGTTCAGCCCCTCTGTCCGTTGCCCTGCTGGCGTCCCCACTCCCTCAC
>JBBMFX010000030.1:15462384-15472971 GCA_037832545.1 Rhabdalestes septentrionalis | reverse complement strand
GGTCCCTTAGTTCCCTCGTTAGTGTCTGCACCTGTCCCTCGTTTGTCTCCCTATTTAAACCCAGCCGATCCCGCTGTTCTTTGAGTTTGTTTTTTGTTCGCTCCCCTGTGATAACCTGACGTCTAACTCCTGTCTCTGTCTGTCTTCCCCTAAGCTCGTGCTCCTCCAACGGCTCGCTGAAATCCGGATCCAGTTTTACTCAGTTTATTAGTTTTCGTTTCTGTGCTCCAGGATCTCGCCAGAAGGACTGTTTCTTTCTCTTTTTCTACTACCCCCTTTTGTTTTGAGGAGCACGAGCCCCCACGAGTCGCTCATTGGCTTTGTGACTCAAACTAGAGATCCTAAATATGCTTGTATCAACGCTGAGACGCGTCTTCCATCATATCCTTTCCCTCGCCCGCGGCTTCAGCAGTGACACTTCTAGAAGCTGCATTTAGGAAATTTTGCAGGATAATTCCTGTTGAGAATAATTTTACAGAGGGATTTCCTATCAATGACAAATAAAATAACAATGAACAATAAACAAATGAGATGTTTTCCATCTATCCCTGGAGCCATTACCAAAATATGTATTTTCATAGACAAATACATAAGTTCCAGTATTAAAATATGTCTGTATGCAGACTGTGATATTGACTGTATCTTTTATCAGCAGGTTTATTTGAATAGGTTTTAATAGGTGTGCAAACTGCTTCATCATAACAGTTACTGTTTAATACTATACCAGAATGATAATGTTGAGATAAGAACAAATCTGGGGCTTGTGCCTTAATTTAGGTCAAAGCAAGGTGTGCACAGATATGAGCGATGGATTTTATTGCTGCTAATCACTCACTAATCATTTAGCTCCTTGCCCCAGCATGCTTGATTACTTATCATAGGCTATGCAGGATTCCTCTCAAGGGTGGAGTATTCCTCATGCTGTCTTCTTTCATTTAGTGTCATTCTTGCCATACCGTACTGTTTTAATGCCAGAGCAGCACCTATTGTGCCAGGTGCAGCTTTCCAGAAATCCTAGTCTAGACCCATGAGGAGCAATCCATGGTAGCAGAAAAAGCTCTCTAAGGCTTTTTTCACTCCCTGATTTATTTTTTACATTTGAGTATTGAGTGGGGTATTGCTTGCATGTCTAAATTGTATGTCACAGTAACTATACAAAACTGATCACAATGAATGTGACGGGGCAAAACTTAGCAAAGAGGTCACATTTACAAATCATCTTACACATTTTACAAAAGATCTTAAGGCACTCAAGGTGTATTCATAACACTGGGGGTTTATAGAGGACTTGCCAGTCATGTAATTCAGTAGAAGTCTGAGAGGAGTGTGTAAGCAAACGGTTTACTGGAATCACATTCAAGTTATGATCCGTGAGGTCATCTATGCCCTGATGGCGCTCGAATGTAGGAACACAGCCACACAGCCACCAAACTGAAGCTGTAAATGACGAACCCTGCTTTTACAATGTTCATTTGTGATGTTCGGCGCCATTTGTTTTACTGAGCTGTTCGATGAATTGACCATGACAGAGTGTCTGTAGCAAGAAGCTACTGTTTTGCATCCGTAAATACACGCCTACTGTATATGAGCACGCAATAAATAAACCTTCCTAAAGAAAGTTCCACAAGAACATGCGGAAGTGGTCGCTGCGGTAATACAGCTAAATACTGTGTCAGCGAAAACAGCTCTTCATTTCAATATACATTAATAGAACAAGATTTTATCTCAGTGCATTACTGTCTGCCCATAAAACGTCCACACAAGGTGAAAGGTTGATGGGCTCCTACAAAATGTATGTAAGTAAATCAGTCAATCAATACTAAAGGATTAAAGTCTGACTCCAGACCAGGACACCTGAGGGTCCTTTCTGTGTGGAGCTTGCCTGGTTTTGCCAGGAGCTCCAGTTTCCTCCCACATTCCGAAGGCATGCATGTCAGGTGAAACAGAGAAGCGAAAGTGCCCCTGGGTGTGACAGCCCTTGTGAAGCTTCTGTGTGTTCACCCTGTGATGGACTGTCGACATGTCCAAGGAGTTTCAATGCTTTTTTAACTAAAGACTGCTGGGATAGTGCCCTGACAACCCTGGTTATTATTTTTTATTTTCTCTTTATTTTCTATACTTTATTGATCCTTCTGCATTTTACCCATTCACCCGAGTGAAGCGTTGGGCAGACAGCAATTCAGTGTCCAGGGAGCAGTGTGTGGAGATAGTACCTATATGGTGATACTGGCAGTCCTGGGATTAGCACCCATGACCTTCCCATCCCAGGGGCAATACACTTACAACTCCAGGCCACCAATTGCCCCAACAGGATAAAAAATTTAAATATTTGTAAAAATATAGCTGTAATAGTACCTTGACTCATAGTTAATCAAGTGGGATTTGCCTTAATTACATAGCATTTTCTTCTTATATAGTCCAGCAATAGTCAGTGAGGGAAATTCCAAGATATGCCGCCAAGCACACTGTAAGATTGCTTTCCTAGCAACTAAATGCCTTCCTTCACCAGAATCTATAATCAGGTGATGTGGGCTGAAATGTTATCCTTCAACATAGCAAAGTGAACCTGAGGGGCAACTTCAAATCAGTTACAAGTTTAGCTGGGGCGGTGCTGTTGCAAGCACATTTTTGTTTAATGCGTAAGAAAAGAACTATGTATTGACATGTAGATTGGAATCACCAGACAGGGTGGTAGGTTTTCTGGTTCATGGGTGTTTTTATGCTTTTATTAGCTGTGCATTTTGATCTGCCCTCCCAATGTGAATGTGTCAGTCTTTGGAACAACAATGTGAGCTTATTTGCCTGTAAGTCATACATCCAGAGGGCTTAGTGTCGTTTCAGTTTCGGTGGTGGGTGAGCCATAACAAAGTATTTCAAAACTGTTTCTTGGGATTCTTTGTTATAAGCACAGAGCAGAGGTCCAGGTTATTTACTTGTCCTGCACATTTTAGTGGTTTATTCGTTATTTAACAGCTAATTGATAAGCCCTTTCTTTTTAAATTACTGACTATAAGGAGGGATTTGAAATATTTTCCCAAGAGATGTTGGTGTCCAACTTAATTTTGTTTAGGTAACAAACGCCTAGAACTGCTTCTGTAAAAATGTGACAAAAGAACGTCTCATTCAGCTCATTAAAGTGACATAAACATATCTCTATGCTTCAGGACTCAAGTCCAATGATGATTGTCTCAAAACCTCATTCTGTATTAGCCCACCTACTACTGAGGAAGTTGTGAAAACAGACCCTGTTGTCTAAAGCTCACTTTTAGGAATCAGTTTAATGACTTACAGTCATATTGTGTCCTGAACCACATAGATAACTCTGTGGATGTATTTGGAGTTTCAGGGACGTTTTGAGGATATACTAATGAAAAAAGGTTTGGGTGTCTACACACTTCTACCATCGTTAACCTCAGAGCCAAACTGAAGAAGCAAATTAAGACACCAAGTATACATTGGATCTGGTATAGGTCTGATGTTTCACTGTACTTTTCCTTTAAAGCAGGGAAAGCGCTGAAGTGTGGGGGAGTGGGTCTACAGGTTGTGCTGGTAATATGCAATGATAGAAATGGGTGTAGAACAACCATTGAATGATGTAGGAAAAACATAAAACTAGAGGCAGCACACTCCTCCATTCATATGGACTTCACGTTTTCATTCTCTTTCTATTGTGAGGACGAAAGAAGTCAACCTACTCACACAAAACTTTAAAAGTGAAGAATGGGACACAAACCATAATTGCCTGCTTGTGATTTCTCTGATTGTATCCATCCATCTTTTTGCTGGCTTTCCACTTTCAACTTCAACTGCTCTAAGCCTAATTCGCTTTTCAGATAAATCTGTTCTTTTCATAATATGTCCAAAATGAAAGGCCTCAGTTTGGTTGTTTATGCTTGGAGTGAGACTTGAGGCTTGAATCGGTCAATTATACAGCTGTTTGTCCAACGTATTCTTGAAAGTGTCCACTGGCACCAAAGTTAAACGGCATGAATGACGTTTCCTGTGCTGTTTTTGTAGGGTCCGACTCATAAAGAACCAGGAAGAAGACCAAAGTGTGGACAGTGTTCCATGATATTTCCCATTTTTCCACCTAATTTAGTGTCCAATTCCCCCCTCTAGTTATCACTCCACCAATCATACGATACCACTAATGATGGAGGGTACAGGCGAGTCACATGACACTGCATCTTTTTGAAGTGCTGCTAATGCAGTGTAATCGGACAGCTCAACAAACTAGAAGATGAACACAAATTGCCATTTATGTTACATTAGTTAAAATAACACATGAACTCCTTGCAACAGAATGAACAGAGGGCTACATCATTTTAGCTTTTAAAGATCAAGCTCCTTAATCATTGTTCTGATGAGAGCCAGTTTGCCTATATGTCTTGACTGATGGATCTTATTTAAATAAGTGATAAGGTATAAGTCCCATTTCAATGAGATGTCGTCTTTGCATGTAAAATGTATTGTGTTTCTTCACAACCTTTATCATCTTCTTCCATTCTTGCTGCTCTTATTATATCTTTAGAGTAGTAGCCGTATATTACAATCATGTAACAGCAGCATATTACTTTTACATGTTTTAATAAATTGATCCCTGACTTTTGAGTATGATGAAATGTGTGTATCTGTATGAATGAATGAATGACTGGAAAAACATCAAAAACTTTTTAGGACATAGATAGGATAGAAAAATGCTTTTTTGGGTGCTCTATAAGAACAAGGGGCTACTTTTCTTGCAGCTGGAGGATGATGTAAAGTGTCACATGCTGCTATATATAACAGAGTGTTGCTGTAAAAGACAGATTCTAATGAATTCCAGTGGTCTGGACATAGTATGTGGTTTCACCAAAACCCCCTTTGGCTTTTTCTCTTCTACTTGAAAACTGCTGGCACGTCTTGCGGGCATGAAAACAAGGATTATCAGGAGATTTCAGTCCCTACCTAGGGGAAAACGGGAGATTATGTCATGCCGGAAACAAGCTGGCTGAGGACACGACCATAAATAGCACTTTGCCTGAAATCTCAACGAGGGAAAAGCCCCTGCCATTCCTGGGGGAGGGGTTCAAAGCACACAACCTTAACAGGTAGCGAGAAGACAAAAGAAGGCGCTTCTGAGACATCCACCTGAAACCAGGAAACCTTTCAGATCAGTCTCTCTCATTCAAAACATGAGGAGCATCTGTTTTCCAGTCTTTCTGGCTCATCCCCCTCACTCTCCTTTTAAATGATGGTTTACAGTGCAGCTCAGCATTAGCATAAGAACAAAAACAAACAACATCTGGGTGGGACATCTGGGCTTGAGTCACTCCCTTTTTGATGAGGCTACCATATTTTGGTATGAAATTGGGGCCTAAATTTAGCAGTGCGGTTGGCATCCGGAGAGAGAGAGGGTGAGAGAGAAAGGGAGAGAGAGCCGCAAATCCCCTATGGGCAGGCCGCCCTGTGAGGAACAATGCAGGCCTTCTGCAGGGGGAACACCCGCTCCTGCCTACAACTCAGCCTTTTGCCTTATATGGTTGCGAAGGCAGCTTCTGGTGCGATTGGCTCCCAGACATCCAAGGAAATGGCGTTCATATTTGCACCAGCAAATAACCTTGCAGCACCTGTCCCAGCATGTAAATGAAGGGAACAGGCAGGACTGCGCAGCACTAAGGAGACAATCCCATTCATTAACATCACTGGACAATTTAACCATGGAAGGGCAGCAGAGATAATAACAAAAATATTGATATTTAAACAAGTGCCAATATGTTAAATCATAAATATTAAATTCCTTATCCAATGCTGCATTGTAATACAATATTTGCCTATTCTTAAATGTAGATTACCTAATAGTTACTGCCATCCCTACACATGGAAAGACAGTAGAGGTGGAAAAAAAACTAAACCAAATCAAGTTGCGAATAGTTCTCGAGTACTGTAACATGCACCCTAGGCTGCACTATGATATAAACTTGATGTGCGTGGCACAAGGATATGAGTACTCATGACCAAATAATGCTCATCACAGCATAACAGTATTATGAACTCAATTAGTAAGATTTTTTTTAACCTCTAAGGTGTGTTTTTGTCTGGGGAGACTAAAGCTCTTTCCGTTGAAGTTATTGTAGGTTATCATAATTTTTCAATAAAAACATCTAAAGAAAAGGAAGTGTTTAAGTGTTTAACAATATAGCCAAAATTATACATATGGCAAAGATACAACTGAGGAATTTGTGAGCACCTATTCAAAACAAGCTATGATTTATGTTTAGGGTCCTGCTGGAACATCTAGTCCAGGACACATTCTACTGGTTTGATATTATGCAGAAGAACTCATAATACTCCTTTATCATTATTCTGTTTGCCACCATGCCAGACTGAATGTCCTTCTCCTCTAAGCATACCTCTGATCATCATTTGAAATAGTATAGTCCAACTTTGACCTTGTGCTGTTTATGTGGTGTTTAATCTTTCTGTGACTGACAGAAAAAAGTTCCAGACATCTTCGAAAGCAAAAAATGCCATGAAATGCTTGTCTGTTACATGTGCATATAAACCCTTGGCCAAGAACTCTATATGTTTCTCTTTAGATCAGTCTATATCTACCTCTATGCCACCTTTCCACTCTGGGCAAAACAAAATTGTGCGGAAATCTGAAAAATTGCACATTGATAGCCAAGAGTTCACAATACTCAATGAGGCTAGGGATGGCCTGAGGAATGACTGACACATTCCTCAGACGCTTAAAATATATAATCTACAGTCAAGCTCCTCATTGGTTGAATTTTTCTTTTTCTTGGCAGGTGTCTAGTCCACCTATCATTACAGGTACTTAAAATGTGCTTAACCTTACCTTAATTTACCCCTAAAATTTTACCAATCCCTTTAATTGATCCCTTAATTTATCTTAAAGTGGATTTAAGGTATGAGTGTTAAGCAGAAGGCGTTAATTCAAGAGGTTTTATTATTTAAGGTGCAACTTTGAAAATGTATTTGGCAAATTCAGTAGTTTAATCACTTAACTAGCCTTAATCTGTGCTCTTCCCAAATTAAGTTTGGTTTAGTTATTTAGCAAGGACATGGCATGCATGTGGCTTTATATCAATCTATCTGAAATAAATTGGTACACATCTATACGACCTTGCTAGACATTCTATCCCAAAACCATTTATACGGAGTTACTCCTTCCTTGTAGTTATAAGTGCTTCTGCTCTTCCAGGTTTTCCAGTAGGAATTTACGCTCACTGAATCAAAAGAGCATTGGTGAGGTCAGGCACGAATGTTGTACAGGAAGATCTGGCTCACAATCGCTATTCCAGTTCATCCCCAAGGTGTTCATTTGGGTTATGGTAAGGTCACTGGAATTGCTCCACGCCAAGCACATCGAATCACGTCTTTATGGATCTCACGATCTGACAGCCTGGAGCCAAAAGGTCCTTCTCTGAAGTATTGTAAAAAGTTTAGAATTAAGTAATTCTATAGAATGACTTTTGAGAGCTGTAGAATTGATATTACCGTTGACTCCAGCTGAGATGGACTAAACCAAAATCCCGAAACCTTCACCAAACCATACATCCTGATAAGCATTTTTTTTCAAGATTCAGCTGAATGAGAATTGTTCAGCAGTTCGGCAGTGTTGCATGACTCATACTCATCATTTTTAAAGCCACCGAGCTCTTCAGTGTAAATAATTCTACTACTCTTTCTGTAGAGACTGCATTGCTATGTGTTCGATGTACATTTCGTAGCAACGTGTGTGCCTGAAATACCTAAACTCAACAATTAGGTGGTGTCTAAATACTTTTGGCAATATGGTGTAAATATCTCACTACTTTTGCACTGTGAACCACTTTGTCCGTGAAATGCAAATACATTTTAATTGTAATACACGTAAATTAAACTAAAATAAATAAATTGAGCTGCATGCGAGTGCTGAATCGTAAGTTCCAAGTTGCAGACATTTGTAAGCAGTGAGATTTTGAAATCTACCTACGCCATCTTGTGGCTGGAGTTTGTATTACTAAACCTAACCACTCCTACAAATCAAACCAAACAGATTATTATGCAAAAACGTATCAACCACCTAGTCTTAAACGAAACAATACATAGAAAAACAATGAAATGAGTCTGGCAATTAAGGCACTTTTAATCACCTGAGGCATTACACAGAGCAGCACCTGGAGTTTCAGCATAGTTTTAAAAGTGTCACACTGACCTGAGTTTGCCAAAAGCCTTGTAGCCGAAAGATCGGTTTAAAATGATCAGAACACTCCAATAATTTTGGGAAACTCGGGCCAGTGTATTCACTGTCTTTACCTCAGAGAAACACATTTACACTGAACAGACTGCATCACTTTTAACTTTGGAACACTCAGTATGTACATTAGACAGGAGGTAGAATGGAAAGCACTTTGCTTGCCCTCATGCGCCTTCCAAACCAGAGCTTTTTTTTTTTTTTTAACCAGCCAAATGCAAATATTTTACTGCATATTGTACCTGTAACAATGCATTCACTAGCAAGCAATGCAAAACATGTGACGAGTTTGACTGATCCATTCAATTCTAACCCCTTTCGTAGAGCCCTCAGAGGAACGTATCAAATGAATTTGTAAAATGCTTAGTCAAAAGACTTTAAAACATAAATCAAAATCCTTGGTTGGAGATATTATAGATTTAAATAATAATAAAAAAAAAACAGAACAAAATCAAAAGGTTCCAACACCAATTATTATTGTGAACCATTAAGGCACTGTGAACTGTAGACGTTTCGGCTTAAAATTTGGTTCCCGATAAATTAATCTTCCATCAATGGACTGCAATGTTCTCCAAGTCCGTGTTTAACTGAGCAAGAAACTGTAAAAGGAGAAGGAAAATTAGTTTATTTAAAATGAACCAAGGGCATTAAAGGGTAATCATCATCTCTATTCTCAAATGTATAACTCGCTTATGCTTAAAGTTAGTCAAGTTTTCCTACTTAATTCCTGGCCCTCACGAAAACCTTGAATAATGAATCCAAACCGATACTGAAAATGCAAGATAACCCACAAATGACAAAGCCCCCCACTACTAGAGTGGTCTAGAATAATATACCACACACTTCTGGATTATGGTTATGAACCAGAGCCCTGATCAAGCAGGAATCTTGAATTTCATGTAAACACACATGACTTCAGCTTGAAAAAGACATGATGGGCAGATTGCAGGAGGAGGAGCAAAAAAGTTCATTTTGAAAAAAAGTTGTGAAAATAGATTTAGATAAATCCAATCTTATTCTTCGATTCAGCTCATCTCTTACAGGTATAAAGTATAATATTTTTTTAAATAATCAAAATCACAAGTTTTATACAGCTATCCAAATTCACTAGATGCTAGACTAGACACTCACTTTAACACATGAAAATAAATCTTTTGTTTTTCTTAAACACTGTAGCTGTGTAGCTAGTGTCTCTACCTGTAAGGGTATCCGTGGTATTTGGCCCTGAAGATGGACAACAGCCAGCTGAAGAAGAGCATCACCAATCCA
This sequence comes from Rhabdalestes septentrionalis, assembly GCA_037832545.1. Lineage (NCBI taxonomy): Eukaryota > Metazoa > Chordata > Actinopteri > Characiformes > Alestidae > Rhabdalestes > Rhabdalestes septentrionalis. The sequence continues at coordinate 15,463,460 of JBBMFX010000030.1, read as the reverse complement.
ATTCCAAGAATACACATAACTACAAAACAGAGATACAGATACAATACATTTACATTTATGGCAATTAGCAGACACTTTTATCCAGAGCGACTTCTATTCCCTATCTACAAGTGACAGTCTCCCTGGAGCAGCTTGGGGTTAAGGGTCTTGTTCAGGAACCCAGTGGTGATGTGTTGAAGGTAGCATTCTAAACCATGACCTCTTGATCCAGAGGTAAGTATCCACTACGACCCCAATGACAACAACATGACAGTTTGGTTAAACATGCTAATGAAGCGAATAATTAATTTCCAAACATAAGACAACATACTTTTCCTCTTCCCAATGTCCATGTCAGAAGTTGCTGCTTCATGTAGAAGCACCATTCCTAAAGTAACTGCCGCATCTGAGGAAGAGGGTTAAGGCATTATAGGTTGGGAATGAACAGAATCAGACTTGTGCAGATTTTTACATAGGCTCTGTTAATACTTCGAATGTCTTGAATGTAGTTGGATTTTGTGACTGAAGGAATGGTGCTGCATTAGATCAGTCTCTAGTAGCCGTTTTTGGATGGGAGTTCTTGATCACGTACACATACAAGCATTCAGACTACACGGATTACTAATCTAACCTATAAATAAATGTAAAGAACTGTTGGTATTAGAGAATCACTGAGATGCTTTTGTGGCCTCACTATGGCTATCCAGTCATTTGGACCCCTGCCCACATCTGAATGATGAAATGATCAGACCATAACGAGTCTGCAAGACTGACTGGACCATTATTTTAACCAATGAGCTATTGTTTACAGCAGATCAAATCTAAATGATGTGAGGTTGACCCTAGGCCCATGGCAACTCCCCAGGGTTCCCCATAGATATATATAACAGATATATATAATACTGATATTCGGGTTAAAAAAGCCTTGTTTTATTTTATACTGAAGTAATTATAAACAGCGTGGTCGCCGGCTTAAACGGCAGTTTGGCGCGGTCGGCGGCTAAAACGGCAGTTTGGCGCGGTCGGCGGCTAAAAGGGCAGTTTGGCGCGGTCGGCGGCTAAAACGGCAGTTTGGCGCTGTCGCCGGCTAAAAGGGC
>JBBMFX010000030.1:15432076-15455762 GCA_037832545.1 Rhabdalestes septentrionalis | reverse complement strand
AGCCGGTACCAGTCAGTGGAAAACCACCCACAAGAATAGTACCGGGTACCAGAAATGGAAAAGCAAAAAAAGTGAGCTGAGCCGAACCGTGCCGAGCCGGTACCAGGCAGTGGAAAAGCACCATTGGACTGTACCTTTCCTTGTATACACGCAAGTTATTATATGAATATCATAACTGAACGATTATTCGACTAATCTCTGAAATGTGGGAGTGTTAGTCGACTAGGAATATCTTTATTTGGGGGCAGCCCTAGTAAAAAATGGACTGAAAGTTTGATGTGAAAGCTGGAAAAACCTGCTGACTCGACTTCTTTAGAGTGAGAGTGATGGAAACTAAGAATCTTGAAGTCTACTTTACCGACTTAAACACATTATTTACTATTCACTTTGACAAGTGAATGCAGACATATTTCATTAATTAAATATTAAATTAAATGTAATGATGAAGCCTGTTCAGAATTGGTTCAGCTTGAAAGGAGCAATGTACTCATTTATTCTGAAGAGCATTTATGAGGTCAGGTACTGATGTTGGATGAGAAGGCCTGGCTTACAATTTGCATTCAAATTCAACCCAAAGTTGTCATATAGGGTTAAGGTCAGGAATCTGTGTGGACCAGTCAAGTTCTTTCACACTGAACTCATCTAACCATGACTTTGTGCACCGGGACACAGTCGTGCTGGAATAGAAAAGGTTCTTCCCCAAACTGTGTCCAAAAAGGTGGAAGCATGGTGTTGTCAAAAACGTTTTGACATGCTGAAGCTATTTGGATTATGCCCTTCACTGGATGAAAGGGGCCTGACTCAAAACCTAAGAACCAATGTGTCCCAATACTTTTATCCATATAGTGTATCTCTGCCCAGAGACTGGCGATCCACACCATTCCAAAGCTTCTTAAAATCAACACTTCGTCATCTTTACGTGTTTTAATATTTGTATGCATTGAGCAGGGTTTTACTGCAAAAAAGTAATGTTTCTACAAGTGTAGTCTGTAAAGAATATCTGATGTGATGTTCAAATACATTTGTGGGATTCAAATAAGTTACATGTACAATTTTTTCTCTTCATTTAACCCAATCACCAAGTGAAGCAGCCAATGACGTGGAACCAGTGGAGCAGTATGCGGGAAAATACCCTGCTCAAGGGTACCTCAGTGGTGCCACTACCAGCACCCAGGATTCAAACTCACATAATGTCTGATTGCAGGGGCAACTCCCTAACTACCAGACCACCAGGGGCCCTTTGAGGTGCAGTTACTTACCATAGGTATAAAATGAAAATCATATGTTTATATTATATTCAGGAAACAATAATGTTGAATGCAAATTTCATGAAGTGAATTGTATGGTGAGCAATCTGTCCTTGCACACAGTCTGTCTTAAAGGTGTCCTAGAACTTTTGTCCATATAGTGTCAATTGTTAATGAACATTCTCTCTCTCGCTGGTAACCTAGTTGTTAGAGAGTTGCCGCTGCGAACAGACAGACAGGCTTTGAATCCCAGGACTACTAACAGGTGTTGAAATGATGTTCAAAAACATAGACATTAATATGAAGTGTGTCTACAACTTGCAGCTATAATCGCTTCCATTGTTCTAGGAAGGCTTTCCACAAGATTTTGGAGTTTCTGTGGGAATTTGTGTCCATTCGTTCTGTAGAGCATTTCTGAGGTTCTGGCACTGATGCTGGACGGGACGGCCTAGCTCGTTCCTTCTTTCCAGTTCATCCCAAAGGTGTTGGATGGGGTTGAGGTCAGGGCTTGAATGTTTATTCAGTCATAGTCTGTAATGTTTCTGATGTTTTGGCTTTAATTGGGACGAAAATATGAGAAATACTGGTAGTGTTTACACCCCTACACTTCTCGGTGCAAAACTGATCTAGTCAGAGAATTATTAATCCAAAGATAAATTTAATCAAGAAGGTATTTGGAGTATTTTTTCAATATTATCAATTTTCCAATACCAGAAATTCAGATCGAGAAATGTTGCCGTTACTTGTTGGAATTTGTGTCAGTTCATTTTGTAGAGTGTTTATGAGGTTCAGGAAGTGATGTTGGAGGAGAAGGTCTTGCTCATTCCTGTTCAACCCAAAGGTGATGGTTGGGGTTTAGGTTAGGGATTTGTGGGGGCCAATCAAGTTCCTCCATACAGAACTCATACAAACATTTATTTATGGGCCTTGCTTTGTGCACTGGGGCACATTCATGCTGGAATAAAAGTTTTTTTTTCACAAACTGGGTCCACAAAGTTGAGCGTATGGCGTTGTCCAAAATATCTGGGTGTGATGAATCATTAAGATAGCACTTAACTGTAAGTAATAGGGCCCAAACCCTCAAAACATGTGTGTCCTAATACTTATGTTCACTTTTTTTGTGGCACCACCCCCCCCTCCTGGATCCAGTGTTGTTATCCGGTTCTCTGTCGCGGGGCTACGCCGCTCAGTGTCCGGGCGGAGCGAGGCTGTGCTGGGGAAGATGGCGGCGTCGATCCTCCCTTCTGACTGGATCAAAAACTGGGAAAAATCCGGCAAAAATGATTTGTGAGTGAAATTACACCTAACAGATTACTATTCTTAGCAAAACGCCCTGCGGTTTGTCTACTTTCAGAGTATAATCCCCGTTATTAAATAGATAATTAACACATAGAGGTACTTTTCTTCATTGTCATTTTCTCGCCTCGCTTTTCCCTCGGAGGCGGTTAGCTTTAGCTTGCTAGCTGTGATAAGGTCCGTATACCTTAACTGTGTGAATATAAGCAGTTGAATGTGATTTTTTTTTTTGTAAATACAATGTGTTAATGATTATAAACACTATAGGATAATAACTCAATTTTTGATAGCTCTATCGTGGCCCTGTTGGTCTGTAGTTAGCTGCATTAGCATTAGAGGTAACCGTAGCTGACTAACCTTAGCCACTTAGAAGATAGGGACAGTTAGATAACATGGGACTGTGTAAACACTCTTTATCTGTTTTAGACACTTGACTGAAGTCAAAACAATGATATACTCATGGTCTTATTTAAATGTGTATCTTCCAAAAACCACAGAGGTCACAATATATGCCATTAGCTTCTCAAACAGAGAAGCTCCCTCTGTAAAGCACAGTGAAATCATTATCAGGTAAATGTAATAGCAATAGAAGATGATGGTGTAAGCTAGGTATATATAGTATCAGAAATTGGCCAAGAAAACGGTTTTATTTATAAAATAGTGGTAAAATTAGCGTTTGCTCAAGAAGAAAGCAGTTAGCCTTGTTTTGGCTAGGTAAATAGCAAGTGGTCCCGCATTTCTAGCTACGGAGTGATTTTAGACAAATTTAAGTATTTCACCTGCTCAGATAAAGAATACAGCTTTTCCTTAGGGAATAGATGACACAGCAAGTGAGAACTAACTTTATTTTTGTCGAGAAACAGCTACACATGCTCGTTAGCCGTCAATGGCAGTGGTTAGCACATTTTGGTGCAGAGTTTTGGCTCTTCACATGCTTGACAAATCAAAAGTGTGATTTCTCCCAAAATATGTATGCTGAACTGTTTTTGTAAATCTGTCATTTTTTGGGTTTGTGTGTGCTGTTTCATAATGAGTGTATTAGCTATTTGCCTCCCATTAACACTTAATTTTATTTTCAGGCCTCAGTTAACGGCAACATGTTTTGAAAGCAAGTTTATCCCTAAAGCTAAACAAATGGCCTTGTATTGTTTGAATGTTTACAGTATTCTCTTTAGAGGGCTGCTATTCTGACGGAACTAGGTTTTTTATGTGCAGGTGGAATGCACCTGTAATATTTCTGACCCATTTGCATGGTTAGGATTCACCTTATGGACAAGTATTGGGAAGACTGACCATTACACCAACCGTTACTTTAATGGCATTATATTTATATACATAGACTTAAAAATGGAGTCTGCCCACCCCTTTACAGCTATAACAGCTTATGCTTTCTTGGAAGAGTGTTTCTCTTGGAATTTGTGCCTATTAATTCTGAAATTTGTTTGAGGTTAAGCACTGATGTTTGCAATCTCCCTTCCAGTTTGTCCCAAAGGTGTTGTATGGGTTTGAGGTCAGGGATCACCACACTAAACTTATCCGGTTATGTCTTTATGGATCTTGCTTTGTGCACTGGGGTACAGTCACACTGGAATAAAAAAGGTTCATCCCCAAACTTTGTTTACAAAGTTGGAAGCATGGTTTTGTCCAAAATGTCTTGGTTTGCTGAAAGATTAGGTTAAAATTTTACTGGAAGGGGCCCAGCCCTTAATCCGGAAAAACAGATGCATCCCAATACATTGGTCAATATAGTGTATATCTGCACAAATGGGGCGGTCCATACCACATCATAAAATAAACAATTTTGGTCATCTTACATGTATTAATGTTTGGGAAGGAAAGCTTTATTTGGGCAGTTGAGCAAACAAGGTAAAGTTTATTCAGGCATGGTCTGTAAAATCTGATGTTTTGGCTTTGTGTAGGACTAAAATATGAGAAATACAGGTAGTGTTTACACTGCTACACCTCTAGTCTATTAATCCAAATGTAAATGTAATCTGATATCACAGTGTATCTGTAGTGTTTTTCCATACCATATATTTGGAAATATTAAACACTAGCGTGTATATTATCAGTTTGAGAGCTTGTACAAAACTCCTACAGTATGTTGATTGGGTACTGTTATTTTCAGTTAAAAACATTCCATGCTTTCTCTCAAATTCTGCTTTTTGTTTACAGCCTGCAGTTGTGTCAGGATCTGGCAGGGAAACCCAGCTGTGAAGTGTTCCTTAAAGGTGAGTATGAGTTTGGGAATGCGATGATAGTTTAGCTTAAGATCTACTTGTGCGTACACTTACCATAGGAACGGTTGGATTTTGGATGGTGAGCAGTCTGTCCACATCTACAATGTGTCTTAAAAGTACAGAAGTATCATCAGAAGTTGAAAAAATCAAGTGAAAGCAGCATTAAAAATTTCAAATGACGCTTGAGGCCCCGAATTAGAACAATGTTTTCCTCTGAGTGTCCCTAAAATTCCTTTTTTGTGATTGGTATGATTGGAAATGGTTTTACTCTAAAATGTTGATAGAAACCAGGTGTCACAAGGTTTACAATGCAAAAATGGCATTTTATTTTTGAACCCCTACACCATGTGTGGTTTATGCAAATGTTTTATGCCAAATTTATTGCAAAACTATGTGAAATCAATGTCACTGGCATCAGTACACATATTCATTCGTTACAATGTATTCAGTAATATGTTTTCTGGAACTAATTAAACCAACAATAAAATGTTTGTTTGCTTGTAGAAATATGCGTGTGTTTGTGTTGCAAATTTAAGAGATTATAACTGATAGGATCACTGTCTAAAAGTACATTATTTTGTGATCAGACCACTTTTTTTTCTTTAAAGATTTACCCTGTGTCACTGTTTTCATTCTATAGATCTCCAGACGGCCTTGTATGATCTTTGCTGGCACGTCATCCAGGGCAGCCTAAAGGTTGACGTGGCCGCTAGCCTTCTGGCTGATGTTATGGTGAGTGGCAACATAGCCCAACTTTCCATACCACATTTAATGATTGCTTTAATAAAGCAAATATAAAGAATTACTCATACACCTGATACACCATGGCTTGTTTATCCATTGTGGCGAGACGCTTAAATCACAATCTTAAGCTTGTTGAGTTGAGAAATATTTGCATTCGTCTGGTTAACTAGAGTGTGTTGAAGATGTAGGGCTGCATGGGTTTGACAAAAATAATATTTGGAATGTTTTGCTTTTTTTTGGCCAAAAGAAAAATCATTCAATTCAAACTAGACATTCATGTTATCGGTTGGATCTATCCCTCTCTATCCCTCTGTGTTGGTTTTGGTGACAGGTCTTTTGTTGTGAAAGTCCAGCTATTGGTAGTAATTGAAGTCTTATGCCCAGCTCTTCACATATTTCATTATTCATCTGCTTGTAACCTGAAATGTGATATTCTTGGAATATCTACTATGACAAGCACACCTGTCGTCAATTGGAATCCTGTGGCTCAAACACATTTTCATTGCGATCAGGATCTGAAGCTGGTAACTGTGCATAGCCACGTTTGTATGCAGCCTTTTATATTAAACACGGAACTGCAAGCTATGTCAATGAGGCATTAGGAAATTCTGCTCATCACATCACATGCACCCTGAGCCAAACCATAGACTGCCCAAACCCAGATTGTGGTAGATTCAGAAGCATTAAATTGTTAGTATTGACCTAAACTATGTAGGTACAATGTGCTGGTAAAATGCATTGGGTGGTGTGTTGGGACTGCTTCTCCTATAGGTTTTAAAATATAGTCATGGTTCCAAAGTCAAAATGTCTGTCAATATCTGGCGCAGTGTGCATGTATTCAGATTAGATTTTTTTGTTAGTTGATTTTTTGTTAGGCTGAGTATTGATCATTTTAAAAAATAAATTTTTATGATAGTTATAATGTATGGGGAGCAAGACCAGATGGATGAGTTGCCTAAAAAATGTGTTGAAGAGAGAGTCCAGGGGCAAGGTCACATGCACAAAAAAGTCACAACATTGTTGTTGTTAATGGTTCCACTGTAAAATGTTGTGTGCTGAATGCAGAGAATGAGAAAAGGAAATGTATTTTTTTGGTTGTTTTTTTTTCTTTTTTTGCACTGTTTTTTCTTTTGTTTTGGAAGATGTAAAATGTTCACAGGATCATTAAAGTGCAGCTTTTGCCCAGCATATTGTTGTGTGACAGAAAGTTATAAGCTTGACAATATTTGTGAGTTCAGTCTTTAATCAGTGAAGTCATGGAAAGCAGGTCTGTAGCTGTGTGACGTGAATTTGCAAAGAAAACCCTTATTACACCTGCAATTATGTAATCATGAGTTTAAATAATTCATTTAAACTCATGACTAATTATAACAATCTGATTTTTCTATAATTCATGCAGCTGTGGCTGACCGTGCCATTTGTGTGTATGCATTTACCCTAACAGGGCATTTCACTGCATTTTTTCGTATTTAGTCTTGACTTTTTATTTTGTGATGCAATAAAATAGTAGCAAGAGACATATTTCAACAAATGAAAAACTTAAGTGAAGTGAACCGTATTCTTTCCCTCCACATTATGCTTGAATGCACTGCAGAATCTGTCAAACTGAGGAGACATGAAATCTGGTGTCCTGTAGGTTTTGCAGCCTTTTTGCAAACTTTTAGATCAACGTGAATGTGTTTGTGCGATAGTTGCTACTTGCATCTCTGGTGCATGGGAGCAAAAGTACTCTGCAGATTGGGTTTGCTGCTGTTGTGACACTTTATCAGGAATGATTAAACTACTGTCCTAAGCTAAGCTGAAGCGTTCTACTGATGTATTACCCCCTTCATTTTCCTGGCTGAGAGTCTTGTCCTTTTGATACTCTTCTGTTTTGGCCTCATCTGTACCAACCGCTAGAAGTATACATTATTCGAGCCCTATTTAAAATATGCAAGTTGTCTTACAGGGCATTCCTGAACACTCAATTTCTCAGTTAGATAGATTAATACGTTTGATGTTCTCTCACTGACACAATCATGCTGCCTGTGTTTTTGAATCAGTTGTAGTGTAACTCATGGAATTGATGTAAACCATCAATTCCAACTTTATACCAACTGTGTTTCTGTTTCAGGAACTGCGAGAGGATTTGCCATCCATTTTAGCTGATGTTTTCTGTGTACTAGGTAAGTGGGGATCAAAATGTAAGAAAAACCCATTTACGGTCATATGGGGAAAATCACCTCTTAATCTTCGTATCTTTAGTTGTTAACCACTAAAGATACATGTACAAGTATTAGCATGCAATTTTTTTTTTTTTTTTGCTGCAGAGCTATTGGTGTCCTGTTAGCTTGAAAGCTCTTAGCATTTAGCTAGTTACAGCAGCCTCACAGAACACTCATACGACCTGCTTAATACTACATATGTCCCTCTTTTGCCATGGTAATAATCATAGACTCTAAAACCCACAAGCTGTGCTATTTGGCACTAAGACATTATCAAAATATCTTCTAAATACTTTGAGGTAGGGCTTCCATGAATCTTAGTCGTTTGCTCCACACATCTCACTGCTGCTTGATTGACTTGAATCTAAATGTTCCTCAAACCTGTCCTGACCAATATTTGTGGCACGGCAGAACACATTATCCTGTTGAAAGAGGCCACTGTCATTGGGAAATAACATTGTCATGACAGGGTACTGCAGCAGTGTTTATGTAGACGTCGGTGTGACATCCCTGATGATTCTAGGACCCAAAGGTTCCTAACAGAACATTGCTCAGTGCATCACAATATGAGAATACATTCCAACCATTAGGGCTGGGCGATTTGGCCTAAAATCAAAATCTTGATTAATTGAACATTTAAACTCGATTACGATTAATGAACGATTATTTTATTAATTTTTTTCCTTTCTTGATTCACTGGTAAGTTTTGTACAGTAAATATGCTCATGATTTTAAAATAATTGAAGGAAACACACTATCTACTGTCTAATGTTTATTGAACATCATGTGTTGAACAACTGAATTTAAAGCACACATTGCCTAAAACGAACAGTAAAAATAATAATCTTGCACTTTTGGAAATGTTTTTCTTATTAAAAATAGCGACTCCACTTGCGATAGTGTATTTAATGTGAAAGTAATTGAAATAATTGACCCGGAAAATTTTGATCAATTATAGGTTATGAATGTCGATTTCGATTACTTTTCGATTCATTGCCCAGTCCTACTAACCATATTGCATCCTGGTGACCTGTCTTCCCCAGAGTGGTGATGCACGTGCACCCAGATATCCACATGATATAATAGAAAATGTGCATTTTTAGACCAGGATGCCTCCCAAAATTCGTCAGTGGTCCAGTTCTGATGCTCGCATGCCCTGCTTTTGGTGATGGGGCTCAGCATGGGCACTCTGACCAGTCTGCAGTTATGCAGCCGTATACACAGCAAGTTGTGATGCACTGTATGTTCTAACACCCCTTTATCATGGTCAGCATTAACTTATAGAGCCATTTGTGCTGCAGTAGTTGTTTTGTGGGATTGGACCATTGTCAGGTTGGGCCAAGTGGGCTAGCTTTCACCCTCCCCATGCACCATTATAAATGATGCTTTGGATCACTTTTTGTAGATATGTATCACTGTGTACTGGGAACATCCCACAAGGCCTGCTATTCTGGAAATACACTGACCTAGTTGCCAAGCCAATTCAATTTGGCCCATAATAAAGATGGCTCATATCTTTATGCTGGTCCACTGTTTCAGCTTCCAACAATCTACTTCAAGAATGATTGTTTTATTGCCTAATATGTGCCACCCCTTAACTGATGACTCTGTATGATGACTCTTGGTGGTGGCGGTCTAGTGGGTAGGATACTTGCTTCTGGACTAAGAGGTCATGAGCTTGAATCCCACCTTCAGTATATCACCACTGGGTTCTTGAGCAAGACCTTTAACCCAAAGTTGCTCCAAGGAGACTGTCCCCTGTAGTTTGGGAGTGGAAGTCGCTTTGGATAAAAACATCTTCTGAATGCCATAAATGTAAAAGTAATTGTTACAACAATATAATTCATTTCTCATGTCGAGGGGGTGTATACTTTATGCTTATAGCCATACCTGTAGTATGAAAACCAGCAAGTAACGAGTGAGCTGAAGGCAGGGTTTCAAAAGATCTTAATTAATTTTAACATGTGAATTTTTAAAATGAAATGTTTTTAGCAAGGAGTTCTGCTGTCTAAAAGTAAATATACATAAGTTAAATGCTAGATTTCTGTCATAGGTTTAGTCTGAAATTGAACTAGACACCTCAATAACCACAGACAATTTTCCCTTGACATTTTTATGCATTAGAGATTGGAGAATTGGAGAAAATAATGAAAAATGTATAAGCAGTAAGTGTTCCATATAAAGAATGGATTGGAATATTGGAATCTCTAACGATAATGCAGTGAATTAATTTCCAAACCTTTCCTTGAGGAAGTCCAATACTTACTGTAACTTCAGTTAATCTGTCATTCATTAAAATAAACCCAGCATTGCTGGTGGAGTTGAACAAATCCCTGAAATGGTTTGAGGGTACAGATAGGTTGGGGATCAAACCTGTCATATTGTTGAGGTTTTGTAGCATGTTTGCCACAAGAAACTCACAGACTCATTTTCTCTGGGATGTCTTTTGCTTTGGGCCATTACTGTGCACTGATTCATCAAAATTAAAACTCCTTAGCTGAAACAGTAGCTTATAATGAGCAACATTATATTAAACAGTATTAATCATGACGATGCTTTGATTTACTGTTTTCTTGCAAAACTTAATAGTTATATAAATGTTTGACATTAAGTGTTTAAAGCCATTAAGTAAGGGTCTTTTTATGGGATATGAGGATTTCTAAAAGTGAAATACAGTTCTAGTGATTAAATTTTTATAACTATGTTCAAGAGGACCAGTAAACCTGATATGAAATCATTAAGACCTTTTACCTCGAAGTGTGTTTTTGTCTTTATGATTTCTAAATTTCCAAAAATCATAAAGAACAAATTAAACAAACATTGAAAATAAATTTGGCAAGCTTTCTGTTTTCATTCCACTTACAAAATATTTTATATTTGATATAAAATGTATTTGCAACATGGGCTAAAACCTTAACATGAGAAATGTACCCTATATAACGAATTGCATATACACACCTGGATCAACCATGTGTCTAACCAAAGAGAATTTCTGAACTAAAACCTTCTCCAACAGTATTGGTTTACCTGGGGAGGTACTGCGCTTTGATCTGTAATTTTAATCCAGTACCTTTAAAAAAATTTTTTTTAAAAAACATATTTGCTAAATAATACTTCTGATGCGAATTGCTTTCTAAAAATCTCTGATCACTGAGCTTTCATGGTAATCTCAGGCCTGTTCCAATCAACCTCACTGTACGGTATTAAAAGTGGGTAGCTGCAAACCTTGAGATTTACGGAAGGGACAGAACGCTACTGAATAGGGCTCATCTTCACACAGTTGATTCACCTGCAGGTTTAGCACAGACTTAATAAAAAATTCATCAGATATCTTAAAGATGTACCCTATAGGGGAGGTCTTTGTTGCTGAACGGCACTTGGGAAGTTAAAAGAATTCACTCTAGTAACCAAATGCTGTTCTATTAATTAGAAATGAGTTTTGCTTGCTTTCTTGTTGGGACCTTTTTAAAGTTTCATTTAAATTTTGCACTGATGTGAATGTCAGAGCTACTACTTTTCAATCTTGACATAATTTGGGTGTCGTTTCAGTGCCAGAATGGAACTGCTGAGCCATTTAAGATGGCACAGAAAGTTGTAATAAGCTGACATTCAGTATGTTTGAACCTCAGCTTTTTGGAAAATGAAGGGACAAGAGAGTGTTTAAAATCATTATTATTGGGAATAATTTTTGACATCTTTATAGACCTGTGTAATTTTTTTATTTTGGTCACAATTTAAAATTTTCTGGCAGGTCCAAAATATTAGTAAAGAAACTTTATTTAGTGAGGTAAAAGGCTGAACAGGTAGTCCGTCATGGTTAAAATGATAACTGCAATAACACTGTAACAAAAAAAGAAAAGAAACCAACAGACCTTTTACTAGTAAATTAAAAGTTTAAAACCTGCTTTTGTACTGTTTAATAATGGGATTTTCAATGTTAATTTGCTTTATTAAGATCCCGTGGCATGAAAGAGCAGTGGGTCAGTTTGGTTGACATTCTCATGTCTCTCCTGTTTTATTTCATGGATATATTTGTTCTGAAGATTTGCCTGTATTAATATCCATGTAAGTTGTTTTCTTGTCATGATTCTGTGTTTTCCTCTGATGTCTACAGACATCGAGACTGGATGTTTGGAGGAAAAGCACAAGCGTGACCATTTTACCCAGCTGGTGGGAGCATGTTTGGTAAGTACGCCTGATTCTGTTGCAGCCATCACTGCAGTGCAGTAAAGAGCTCATTGCAACATCACCAGCCATCACCACTGAGTGGCAGTGTTACCCTATCAAACATGACACCGTACTTTCACCCTCGCCAAGCCCTGTGAAATATAACAGCAAGATGGGAGCTGGCCCTTTTGGGTAAATAATTTTCTCTGTGCTGCATACGTAAGCTTGCGGCACAATTCCCCCCACTCTGAAGATTAGCTGCATTAGGGTATTGAGTGACCTAAATTCTGTCCTCCAGTGAAGAATTAAACTCTGCTCACCATTTTCCTCCCCAGAAAATACTGGCTCCTCCTGGGAGTGAGGGCCATTGCATTGTAATTAGATGTGAAATAGTTGAGTGAAGTACAACTGCACATTCAGAGTGGACTCGGAGAGGTTTTCCAGCAATAACCTCCAAGCTGGAGCTCATTTTTTGTACGGTTTTCGCAGTGCCACAAAGGGTTCGAGAGGTAGACAGTAAGTACTGGAGGACTGGGTAATTTCCCTCAGCTGAATGAGTCATAAATCCGTCAGGGTTTTTCGAATCACCGGTAGTTTGATATGCAAATAAATCCTGTAATATTATTGATGCCAGAGTCTCATTCCTTAAATCTTTAGTTAATTCAGGAGGGTCTGAACAGTTCTGTAATACATTTTTCTTTTAAAAGCCAGATTTAGTTGCATTTGTTCATTGTTGAAATCAATGCAGTATTAATATTAGGGTAAATTACTTGGCAATATGTATGGATATGTTTTCTGAGTATATAAAACACTGCATGTGTCCAATCAGAGCAATATAAGTCTTTGTTAGTGTTTTTTATGTGGAACTACTGGCTCTCTTTAGCTTGTTGGATGTCTGAAAAACGGTTGTAAAATATGGTTTAAAATCTAATGTTTTCATATCGCCCACCCATGTAGAGTTTAATGAACGTGTACGAAATGCAAACTGAATAACGGCGTAATGGTCAGTATGGTTATTGTTGCTATATATTTTATGCCAGGTCTTGTATATTATATTCTCTGTACCTTTTATGATGCCTGCAGTATTCAGTGTTACAGAAACACAGATGATGCACATGATATCCTTAAGTATATTGTGACAATTTTTCATAACACCTGTGTAACACAATACAGTATATTTTCAAATCTATCACCTCAGATTTCAATCTGTTATTTTGCCCAGTGATCTGTACCACACCAGAGATTTCCAGCTGAAAGTGATTATGCTTCTCACCAGGGTACCAAGCGCACCGAACTGGAATGTGTGGTTGGAAGGTGAAATGGTGCAGATCATTGATTGCTCAAACATAATAGTCGCAATCATTGCACATCAGAGTTCAAGTCAGAAGTGATATTGACAATATGGAGGATGACAAATTCTTTTCATGTCAACACTTTCTAGTATGTATTAGTAAGTGTACTGTAACAGGTGGAAACAGTTAGGGTAATATTGCCCACTCATGATTGCAAGTAATGCAAACCCTATTGTCTCTCTTGCGCTTCAGTTCTGTGTTCCTGATGCTGTTCTGAAAGAGAGGCTCGACCCAGAGACCCTGGAAACCCTCGGCCTGATCAAACAGGCACAGCAGTTCAACCAGAAGATTGTCAAAATCAAAACCAAGCTTTTGTAAGTACCGCTTTTCTGCCCAGAGTAGATGAAGAATACATGGGGAAAAGGTTTTCACATCAGGTCTGTTGTTTTAAGCTGTATTACACATTTTTACTGGTACCAGCTGAGTTCAATTCAGTGTTGATGCCAAAATGGCAAATTAATGTTCATCAAATGTGTGTTCTGTGAAAATGTAGTTTTTAATGGCACAAATGTACAAAGCTATTTCTTAACAAGCACCACACAAGCTTAGTGCAATTTAATCAGAATTTGAAGTACTGTGCTTTAAATGTTTGAGCATAGTGCATTATTATTGATGTACTCCATGCAACACTTTTTTTTGAGCTCAGTACATTTTGAGTTTGCAAGTTTTTGTATTCACTGCATCTACTGCTTTCGTCAGGTTCCTGAAGCACTGCTTTATATGTGAATGTAAAGAAACCACTGCAACACTAATTTGTCTGCAACATCATTTTCTTTTAAATGGAAAGCAGTGTGCTGAGATCCCCTGACAGTGATTAATGTTGTGTCTTTTAGAGTCTGTCTTTAGGAGTTCTTAGCCAGTTTGGAGAGTCCCGCTTACCTCTCCTCAGAGTCTGTACTTGTCAGCCTCTTCTCACACACTCTAGCTGCTAAGTGTGCAGGAGTGCATTGTGGGGAAGATTAATTTGTTTATGTCCTCTTTGATGATCCTTTTTTGGCAAATCTTTGAAAAGGCCGTCGGCTTTTGCCCACTTCTCCTTTATACCTTGCAGAGGCATCCTGCTGGTTCCTTTATAATACAGGACTTTTTAAAGAGTTGACAACAGGGCTAAATTATTTTAGCTGATGTCTGATGAAAGTTCAAGCTGCAGTCTTTGTAAACATTTAATCTCCCTCTTGCAGTTACAAACAGCAGAAGTTCAACCTGTTACGAGAGGAGAACGAAGGTTATGCCAAACTGGTGACTGAACTGGGCCAGGACCTCACAGGCAACGTCACCAGCCATCTTGTTTTGGAGAGCATCAAGTCTTTAATAGGTATGCCATGCTCTGCGGACCCTCGTAATAGCCCACTTGACCCATATGCTCCATTTCGTTTTCATTGCCTTGTAATATCTCGAGGAACGCTTGTATATTCTAGGAGATTGATTGGTAATAACTTCTTCACTTGGCCCTAATGGGGAGCCTGACCTTGAGTAATTACAAAAATTGTAATCAAAAGAAATCTGACAAGAAGAATGATGGCTCCATGGTGATCGGTCTTTTGGTTCGTAGGCAGAACATGGTAATAAAATTATTTCTCTTGTTACTAATAAATGGTACAGCTTTTAAATCAGGCTACTGTTTGATACAACTTTGTCTGTGGTACAGAAGTGTGTTGGGAACCGCTTTGAAGTTCTGACACTTGATACACACTGGCTCCATGCACACTGGTGACAAATTCAATGTTGCTCGGTCAACTTTCAGACAGTTGCTAGTGGGCTTTTCCAGTTGAGAGCAGGCAGTCTCCATGCAAAGTGCTCATGCAAACTACATTTTAAAGGAATCATACCCAGTATACATCACATTTCACATTGTTTTTAGGCAATTCAAAGGCAATTGTGTTAAGGTGAACATAAGGAATGCAATCTTGATTTTGAACACAAACTTGTATTTAATTTGAACTATTTTCTTGAGCATTTGTTTGTAAGGTTTCTAATCAAATTGACTGGAAATGCTAAGAAGTCTTGTGTTTTATTTGTTAACATTTGATAACTGCATCTGACTGAGACATATCAGATCAGTAATGTGACCTCACTAAGATTTCATAGTGATTCAAGTCTTTATGAAATCAAGCAACACTTAATTTCAAATAG
Organism: Rhabdalestes septentrionalis; assembly: GCA_037832545.1. Taxonomy (NCBI): domain Eukaryota; kingdom Metazoa; phylum Chordata; class Actinopteri; order Characiformes; family Alestidae; genus Rhabdalestes; species Rhabdalestes septentrionalis. The sequence continues at coordinate 15,440,379 of JBBMFX010000030.1, read as the reverse complement.
ACTGCTGTTTGAGATCCCAGTATATAAACTCTGAATAGCAGAGTAAATTCAAGCACTGCTGAAATTACGGTGATAAGCTATCCCCCCCATTTTCAAGTACAGGACAAATCTTTGACAGGAACCAAGGTCAACACAGTGTGTTCCATGGGGATATAAGATCGTCTTTTCCAATAATTATCCCCGCCCTGCATCATTACTCATTTGCATAAAGTTGAGACAATCACTCATTCAGCAGTAAGCAGTGGAGCAGCATGTTACTATATACTTGTGGCCCTGCCAGTAAAGCAAAGCAGCGACTGCACGAATATGGCTCGGGTTCAGGATGCTTTATTTGTAATGGAAAAACATTTGTTCGTGGTATATCACGGTTTACTGTGCCAGTGGAAAGAACATAATTTGTCGATGATGGTGCATGCAGGGTTAAAATACGAATAGCTTTTACAAAATCCAAAATTGGATACATTTATATATCTTCATACCGATTTTTATAACTAATGTTTCACCAGAAATGTTCATCTTAAGTAACTATCAGGAGACCATGGTGATTGCACGAATAAAATAATTTAAATTTTATGAACGATGAATAATCTCGTAACACTTTGTAATCCAACATGTTCACTCCTACTCTCCTCTCCAGCCATTCCTGTATTTTGATCTTATCTTCTTTTAAGAGGTTAAAGAATGGTCAGCACTTTAAAAAAATTAACTGTCTTTGTGCAGGATGCTTCAACTTGGACCCTAACCGTGTACTGGACATCATTTTGGAGGTGTATGAATGCCGTTCAGACCAGGATGAGTTCTTCATACCTCTGATTAAATCCTACATGTGCGAGCATCAGACCCTGTGCCACATCCTTGGCTTCAAGTTTAAGTTCCATCAGGTTAGTTTCCTTTTTTGAAACAGACAATTTAACAGCTGATGACTAGCATCTCCAGCCCACTCTCTTAACAGCCCCGCATTTACCCCTTACAGACAGTTACTGTACTAAAGTGTTTCAGTAACAATTTAAGTACATTCTTACAGTCAGACATTTTGCTCAGGACTCCAGAAGAGCTCTGTCTGATGCATTTGTTTGCAAGCCCTTGTCACATACATGTGCTTCAGCTACATTGCTGTAAACTTAGTTATTTTTTAACAAGCTGCCGTGTTGATTGCGTTTTTGTCATGTTTTGCTGAAATGTTTTTTAGTTTTCCAGCTGTCCTTTCTACTATGGTGAAAAATATTTAGTGAAGGTCATCCTGAGGTGCTGCTTCACAGAAAAAATTTACAGCTCTTAAAGATAACAAATTGTATTAATGAAGTGTTGGACTGCTGTCACAGATCGCTTAGCCTGCAGGACGTCGTTGACAAACATCTGCTTGTCATTTCTGATGTATTGAGCTTGGGTTTCATTTGTCAGGGTTTTTGTGTTTTTTTTTTAAAATGATGATTTCCTTTGCTTTGGGTTTCCCATCTTGTTCTCCTGACTCATACAATCTCTGTATTCATATCGAATCCCATCCTATCAATCAAAAGTGAAAGGCTGTCTCAGTCAGAAGTGATGTCTGCATGACTGGTTTTATGCTCCTTCAGCTAAAGAAGTTGGATGTGCTTGCGTATGTAGTGAACAGTCAGTGAATGTCATACTAAATATTTGAAAACGGTAGAATTCATTTCAATAATTTATATTTGTACCTTACTTTTGAAACCAGAAAAGAATGTGGTGTTAAGTGTCTATTAGACAATGAAGTTAGAAAAAACCTTTGCTCTCACTCACATTTATTGCCAACTATAAATGCTAGCTGACTGACTGCTTGGAGAGGAGCCAAACAAAATACCAGTAGCGTTCAGTTCAACTTGTGTTCCAGCAGGACTGAGCTGCTTAAAAACCTTGGTGTAGAATCTCAATTATGGTCTTTGCTGTGCTACTTGAGATACCTAGGAATCCAGCCATTATATATAAATATTTTCATGTGTATGTATGTTTTAATAAACAAGTTGTTTCTTTATCTTCCAGTTTATGTTGAGCTCTAGCATGATTTTTGCCCCCCCCCCCAGGAACCTAATGGAGAAACGCCATCATCTTTGTACCATGTTGCAGCAGCTCTGCTCCAGCACAACCTAATTGCTCTGGAGGACCTCTATGTGCATGTAAGTAGTATGGCTACCTCTGCACATCTATTAGAAACTTGTAGTCCTTTTCTGATACAATAGTACCACACTAGCTCAGCATTCTCAGTGTGTGTAGTGAACCTCCTGTCGTTCTTTTTCAAGTGGGCTTCTTTGATTTTAGGGAAAGAGTTATGTTTACAGCAGACTTATCCCTCTCTGCTTTCCCAGCTGCTTCCCCTAGACGCGAGCATCGTGGATGAGCACAGGAGGGAGCTCCTGGAAGCCAAGCAGATTGCCCGCAAGCTCACAATGGTGGTGGTACCATCAGAGAAGAGCGATGACAAGGAGAAAGACAAAGAGAAGGAGGAGGAAAAGGGCGAAAAGGTGTTTGTTTAACCCAAAGCATCGTCGTATTTTTACTCATGTTTTTATAAGCTGTTAAATGAGGCTGTTTATATTTTGTTTGTGGATTAATAGGTAGCTCACTTTATTAATATATAGACTATTTTATAATTAGCTTGAATTTTATGTTGAAAAACTATTCGTAACCACGTAATTTTGAGAATAATTTGACAACTTGTTTACTAACTAAATAATGGGTATTAATAAGAACTAACAAATACAAAACTGTAATCATTTATTGGAAATATAAAGCCATCTATCTGAGGTAGTTTCTTGTGCATGGAGAAATGGAACGAACAAAAATGTGTTTTTTGTGTTAGCATATTGAATCTCCCCTCCATATTGAATTATTAAATAGTGCGATCCTTAAAGAGCTGTTTGTGCCACAAACCCCATGCTGTGCGCATTTGTGTTTACCTGCTGCCACACAATAGGAGATAATTAATTTAGTACGCGAGATGAGAGACGACACAAAAATGATTTCGGATTGGGGTTTCTGGGACTTGGTCAGTTCTGTTAACACTGGAGTTCCCAGTCCATGTGTGCTGAGAATGCAAGTCCTGCCTCAAAGTGTAGTCCTTCCTGCCAGTCCAGTCACAAATATTAAGATTGTCTGTTCACTCAAAGCCACTGATTCAGAAGCTTCTGTTTCCCTGTGTTCTAAACAGTTCTCTCCTTTTTCACTCAGTCGTGCACAGCAAAGAATGGTGGAAGGGACAGGCTGATTTTCATTTTTTTAAAAACATCTTCAGTGCAGAAGAACGCTTCGTCATGCAGCAGAGACCAAGCCGGGACATGCTTAAGCGCACATTAACATGCGCATGCGCACACATGTGGTCTTGGTGTGCCTGCAGGGTTTGTGCAGTTGGTAGCATGAGCATTATGTTTAATAAGCAGTGAAGGAATGGGCCTGGGTCGTGTAATCAGTGTCCGCAGCGAATTTGAGCTGGCTCTTTGCTGAAGCTAATTGGTGTTCTGCGGTTGGTCGAGGCCATTTCCACTCTTGTCCCTGTGCTGCAGGCCTGTGTAGTGTGTTTAGAATAGATTGGCCTTTTGCCTCGCAGGAATTGATGAATAATGACTTCGATCGAGTTTATTTAGTGCCGATTCCCTCATGCTGAAGTAGACATGCTACTGTATGTGTGTGTATGTGGGTGTGTGTGTATTAGGCCCAGCTTGGTACTAACATTTGTTCCATAGTTGGAGGTTTTTCAAGCAGACGTTTAAATTGTGTTCATAATTAAAATTTGTTCTCATTCAATTGCTCCGACAGTTGAGTACAACATCGTGATCTGCGTATTTACTCGTCTGCTGTCAATTCTCGTATCATATACACAACACTGAGTTATTTTTTCCTTACCTCTGGTCTAAAAATATATTTGTAATGGATGTGCACATCGGCTCATATTTTGATACTTGGATGTGTATATGGACATGTGCACTGTTCAGCTTCTTAGAAGAAAATGGAAAAAATACTGTCCGTTTTAATCTGTTGGACTACTGGTAGCCCCAGTATGAAGTGCCTTTTGGTTATTTTCTGGATGTAAAAATAATAATAAATACACCCAACGGGTGAACTGGTCTGACTGCCTTCACTATTTGCTGCTATATGTAAAGCAGCATTGGGTTTGAGTTGGAGAGTGCCGTTGTTGCTGATGACTAAACACTTTAAGTCACAAATGTGTAAATGCATCCAAACCATACTTTAGACTATGAAATAGCATGTTATGAGCCAATCCTTTATCTGAATAAATGGTAAAACATTACACAAATTAGAGAATTGACTAAACCAGGAAAATAATTCTGACTAGCCCTACCCCCTGTGATACTGTGTGTATATTCATTGTCTTCTGTTTGAGTATAAAAACCAATGCGAAAATCAGCCATATTTCACAATGGATAGCTGCGAATTATGTCCAAAATCACATTTAACTATCACTGAGAGTGCATCTAAAAGTCTTTTAAATTGTGCCGTCAGCCTCTTAAAATTGAGGGTGATATTGTTTTACTGTGATGGAGTTCAGTAACTACATTAAAAATGTAATGGGCCAGTGTAAATTTGTAACTGTGAATTTAGTGGATGATGATCTAATCACCACACTTGGTTCGCTGATGCTAATGCCAAGTTTGCCACTGAATGTTAATGCCAAGTTGACTCTTGTATCTGTGCTGAAAGATGCTCACAGCCTCCCATTCTGTTTTAGCCAAAGTAAATAAGGACTGGAAAAGCTCCTAATGATTAAATAGATGATTAGCCCCTCCATATGCTTTCGGCTCTGCTGTAGTTCTGTCTGCCGTATGTGAAGGTGTATCTGTCCTCCCCTCACCTCTGCCTTCCTTCATCCCCTTTTTCCCAGCCTCCCGATAACCAGAAGCTGGGCCTGCTGGAGGCGCTGCTGAGGATCGGTGACTGGCAGCATGCTCAGAGCATCATGGAACAGATGCCAGCCTACTATGCCACCTCCCACAAGGCCATCGCCATAGCACTGTGCCAACTGCTGCACCTCATTTTGGAGCCTCTCTATCGCAGGTAAGAATGCAGAGAAGTGCAGATGTACAGAGATATAAACATGTGCAGGCTTGCTGTTTGCTATTCATCTGTGTTCTATATAAACGTAATGCAAATATCAGAATTAATTTTAGTGAAGAATGTGGAAGTTGTTTAATGCAAGGAAGTATAGTTACATGTGACAGTATCTGATATGTTAATTCATCTTTGTTTTAGACATACACTGACAAGATACTTATTTTAATAAACCTACCATGTATCTACATTCTTTCTACATTCATGATTTATTTTAGCTCTACTAAATATGAATGTGCACTGTGAAGTTTACAGTTACATATTGTAATACATCCGTTTCTAAAATGTACCCTTAAAGCAATGTGTGTATGCATGCGTGTGCATGCAGCACAGAGAAGACGATACACAGCAGTGCTGGGCTTTTGTAACAGTGCCCGTTTACTGGCCAGTTAGTTAGACTTTAACTTCCTTGCAGATATACAGTTATTGACAGTTTATGAATGGAGTAAAAAGGGACTAACAAATGGTGCAAAGAAACAGATGGATTACAGTCTTTAATTTTTTAACTACAAAGTGCTAAATGAAGTATTAATGTGGATGCAAGATAAAAAAAATTGCCAGTTTTTGTTTGAAATAATTACTCAGAGAACAAATACCTGGCACTGTTGAAACTGCAACTTTTTCACAATTTTTATTTGTTTGGATTAATACAGGATAACAGAGGATGATAGAAAAACAACTAAATAATATGTTTTGTCACATTCAATTAGGAACGCATTTTAAAACACTAAAATAATCCATCAATCATTTAGGGGATTTCTACTGAATTATCTTGTAAAACAAGAATCTTCTTGTGACAATCTCACCTTTCAAGTCTGCATGTGCAATATTTTTTTTCTTTTTTGCTATTTTTGTCCACTTAAGATTTAAGTGTGGAATTCTGTGCCAAAAAAACCATTTTGTAATTATTTTTTACAAGAACGTTTTCCAGGCTCTCTCTTGATCCCTGAGAGATAATAGGCTGTTTGTTACTGTGTTTTTTTAGAATGACATATGTAAATGACCGCCTCGTCAATTAGTGGGACTTAATTTCTGTAGGTGAATTATACATTGTTTTTAAAATAAACTGTGAATTCAGAACGTTTTTTTTGGAGCATAGTGTCCTTACGTGGGCTGTGTGCATCAGTATTTATTTATTTATTTTTTACATTGATGGATCAGTATTACTTAGATTCTCGCAGTCTAGGTCTTAAAAGCAAGGGGAATGTTTATCTCTGAAGCAGCCTTGCGGAGTCAGCACTCATTTCAGTTCCATGACCTGCTGGTGTGCTTTGCAGGGCTGGGGTTCCTAAGGGTGCCAAAGGCTGTGTGCTAAAACCTCTGCGAAGCAGGCAAGCTCCTCCTAAGGTGGAGACCTTCGAGGACCTCTCCAAGGATGTTTTCACTATGCTGGGTTATCTGGGGCCCCACCTTTCCCACGATCCTATTCTCTTCGCCAAGATTGTGCGCTTGGGCAAGAGCTTCATGAAAGAGGTGAGGCGTTGATAGATATGAAGAGTTTTACAGAAATACGCACTGGCAACTTTTGTCCTTAGACCCAAAAGGTGGGCATACTTTAACTGATAAGCAGAACAAAGCTTTGCAGAGAAGCTTAAAGACCAAGCCCTTGATATTGAGCCAAGTGTGTCAGAGCACAGAATATTATATACTTATAGAAGCAGAGTCGCTACGATCTGAAATTGACTGAATATATTCTCTGGTTTCCATATTCTTGCATGGTTCTTATTAAAGAAGTCATTTGTAATGACCACTTTAGTCTTAGATGGTAAATGACAACACAGTACTGTCTCATTATGTAAACCAAATAACCACCAATCTGCCATTACATTAAACTACCTACCTGCAGTTGTTACACCTCGAGCTACTGAACAGCTCTGACTTGTCAGGGCCTGGACTCCACATGACCTCTGAAGGTGTGCTGTGGGTTTTTGACACACATCTTGGAGAGTGCGACGTGGTGCCTCCATGTATCGGGCGGGTTTCTTTGGCACATACCACAGATACTTAATCAGAGTGAAATTTGTAGGCCAGGTCAACACCTTGCACTCTGTCATGTTACTCAAACCACTCCAGCCTGACAGAGCAAATTAGCCTGCTGAAAAAGGCCATGATGGGTTGATGGGGTGTGCTTGGATTGCACGGTGTTGAGGTTGATGGCACATGTCAACAGAACATCCACATTATGCCAGGGCCTAAGGATTCCTGGAAAAACATTCACCAGAGCATCACACTCCATCTGCAGGCTTTGCTTCATTTTTATCGGCATCCTGGTGCCCTCCCTTCCCTACGTAAACAGCGCACATGTACCCGGCCGTTCACATGATGTAAAATCAATATTATATCTGTGTACTATTGTAAGTTATCAATGTACAGATGTAAGTGTAGCATAGGAGTCTTGGCACAGAACTTTTATTGCTTTATCATGTCATACTTCCCCAACCAGTCACTTTTGACTTCACTTTTTTACTTATTTTTTTATTTGATTAAAGAAGTAATGGGGTGAATTGTGATCGCCCTAATAATGTCCTTACCAGTATTTCAAGTGATGCCACTAATGTTTTGTGTTTGGTTTTGCTGTCAAGTCTCCTGAAATTCTTTATTTACTGACATTAGTATGTAATATGGATAGATTTGTAATCAGGGTGTTATTAATTTATTGCCAGAGCCAGTGTTATGATAGCTGTGTCTGTTTACCTGAATCCCCCGCCTAATTGTCACTGTGCTCCCGTACTTCTTGTGATGCACTGATGCACTAATGGGCCCCATTAATTGTGTACACTGTTGTGTGTGTACAAAGCTGTTCTTGTTCAGCGTATTCGTATCGCACAAGTGAAAGTTACAGCAGCAATTACATGCTAAGGTGTTTTGCTCTATAAATCTACCTTCCATGGTTGAAGAGTCCCAAAGGAACTCATGAAACTAAGACCTTTTATGCCAGGTGGTGACCACCTCTCTGTCTCCAAATCTTGACCTTAATTTTAAATGACTCAACACAAAAACAGGTTCAATCAATGTTTAACTGGGAATAATGGGAAGATCAGTTTTACTCTATATGATTAGGCCTGCTCCAGCATGGCGAGTAGTGTGCTATCGTATAACTCTGCAGTCTCAGTAGGATGTAAAGCTGTGTGCCACTATCGATCTGCATTTGAATGATGTCTTTCTCTCTCTCTCTGTCTCTCTTGCTCTTGCCCCTTTTTTTCAATTGCTCAACATCTCTCTCT
>JBBMFX010000030.1:15405056-15430034 GCA_037832545.1 Rhabdalestes septentrionalis | reverse complement strand
TCTCTCTCTCTCTCTCTCTCTCTCTCTCTCTCTCTCTCCCTCCCTGTCCTGCCCCCTCCTTCCTGATAGTACCAAAGTGAAAGCAAGCAGGATGCCAAGGACAGAATGGTGAGTCATGAGAAAGTGGAAAAACTTCAGAAACATGCAGTGGTGGAACAAGCGCCACCAAAAAGCCTGGAAGTATAAAGATAAAAACTGTTGTCACTGCATGCTTACATATTTCGTCACAATAATTTGTGTGCGGGTTAGAAAGTGATCTTCAAAACAGCTCTTGCTAGTTTAAAGGTGTCTGAGAAAATACCTGTAAAGATTTTTTTAAAAGTTCTCTTTTTTTTGCAAATTTTGGTTCTCGTTGAAAAACTTGCCACATAACAGATAGGTGAATACGATACATGACTCCGCCATCTGACTGATTCCGTTCTTACCCAAACTACCTCCTTAAAGTAATTTCTTAATGATGGGACCCTGTATGGCTTTTTTTTCTTTGTTTATTTCCATTTTCAAGTGAACTTGAATCAGATGTGTGTTAAATTGCATATTTGAGACAGCCATTTTCTACCCCCATCTTCCTTCTGCATCATCTCTCTCTCTCTCTCTCTCTCTCTCTCTCTCTCTCTCTCTCTCTCTCGCCCTCCTTTTGTCTCTCAGGACTCACTGCTCAGCTGTTTCCTCAGTATTGCCGACCAGGTGCTGCTGCCCTCCCTCACACTTATGGAGTGTAATGCCTGCATGTCTGAAGAGCTCTGGGGCTTCTTCAAGCTATTTCCTTACCAGTACAGGTACTGTTAACACAGTTAGTGCTGTAACAATACTGCAGTGCATGGTAATATGGGACACTGCCATAAAACAGTTTTTACTAGAATGTGACATTTAATGGCAACTCTTGCACCTTTGTGCATGTTCATTTATTATTACTTGTTTCTAATGAATTTCACGCTCTCGATTGCTTCATAGAATTTTGTAATTGCATTTTTAGCTGTGGTTAATATTGAATTATAAAGTTTATAACATTTGTAAATTTCATTTCGATTAAAGCTCTTGGCACTAGTTTTGGATCACAATACCAGTCGCTAAACCAGACACAAGGTAGACCAGATAGATCAGATTAATAAGTAGACAAGATATCCTCACGTCTTCACCTTGTTTTTTTTTTTTTTAGCAGACACATATATTTAAAGGTTCTGTGATTGGTCCGTTTGCCCACACTGGCTTATTTGCAGTGGAATTGGTTTCATTTAATGTAGTAAATGTAGTGCTTTATCTTTTATGTAGGCTGAGGGGGAAAAAAGCAATTCTCCTGCTTGTGCACTACAGTTTTGTTTGTTTGTCTTGTTGAGTGTACTATGCAGTGTCTATTACAGAACCGAAATGGAGAGAAGTTCTTTGTGACGGTTGTTGCAGTAATTGAAAATGCACTTCTTGGCTCTTTACAAACACATCCATGTTCTGTTGGTCTACAGGTATCGACTATATGGGCAGTGGAAAAATGAGACCTACAGCAACCACCCTTTACTGGTGAAAGTCAAGGCCCAGACAGTGGACAGAGCCAAATACATCATGAAGTAAGTATACTTTTCATTATGTAAATTGATCTCATACATCAAGCCAAAGTTTAACTCAGTTAAAATACCTTGCGGATGATGTTGCTTCTTAGTATTGTGTGACTTAAAGGCAACCAAGAATGTCAGCTTTTTTTTTTTAGTGCAGCACTTTTTAAAAAAGTGTTTGCTGTGTGTGTGTGCGCGCATGTGTGCACTTACGCTTGTCTCCTGTGCATATTTGATGAGCCCTTTTAATGAACTAGAAACCTTGTAGAATTGCTGCATCAGGCGTCTCTACGCTTTTTCAAGTGACTTGAATAAATGATGATATTTGGGTGGATAATTGGATGGTGGGAGATGGAGAGATGTGTGTGGAGGTGATTGAGGTAAAGGCGAACAGAGGTTAGGCCATTGCCCCTGGGGGAGTGTCGGCACAGATTTAGGGGGGCTGCGAGGAGGGCACAATGTCTGGGTTAGCCCAGCCTGTCAAAACGGCCCAAAGAGAGCTGTGTTTGTGGATTGCAGACTCCTTTGAACTGTTTTGTCTATCTAGGCATTACTGGCTTTAAGTTTTTTAAAACTGTGGGTCCTGGCATTAGGACTTGCAGTGGGTGTGATGTGATGATCAATTGGGCCTTGCATGCATATCCAACCTGTTAAGTAGTGAAAACAATTATGACTGATAGTTGTTCTGGCCGTGGTGTATACATACGTGTGCAATTTCAGTTTTAATCTTTTTTTTTCCGCCAGCATGCATTTCCATGATATTCCAGCTTTGCACCACTCCTAGGCGTGTAACTTCCTGATCTCACAATAATTTGATTTGACTACAGTTCTTTAGAAAACAATTTAATGCATCGTTAGTGTTATTTTGAAAGTTGTATAATTATTCTTATTATAGGAGTTTGGTTCTTGTCCTCTGAGGGCATGTGAGATATTGGCAAAATTCCAACTCTGAGGTGCATTATATTTTGTTGTGCTTTGTTTGTTTTTTTTTTCCCTTTCAGATTTCCAGTGTATTTTATTTTTCCATCCGTGTTTGCTTCTTTATGTCTTCTTGAAATGAAATATTTAATTGGAAACTAATTGTTTGCCACCTTAAGAAGGATTTAAGCCATTTTGTGGGCATTATTCCCTTTAAGACCTATCCCTACATTTATCCCCATGGTGGCTAATCCCCTGCTAATGTGCTTTTCTCCACGTTAATGACTTTCTATCCCCCATCGTTTTTCCTTCCAAAGCAACAGTGCCAGCATGTGCTGTGTCCACATGGACATAATTAGGTCTTTTAGGAATCTGATCAGCTGTTCCTGTGGCGATCAATATCATACTGTCACTAAGCTACGCTTGTTGCAGTGCAGAATGAGGAGCTGTCTTACTGCAGCAAACTCCTGAGCAGGTTTGGTATCTGGACTGTTTGCAGATTTCACCAAGTAGGGCTTCAATTAATTTCCTGAATTAATGACTACAGCTAATACACTAATACAATATTGTTGTGGTTCTGCCTTCGTCAACTGCTGCAAAGTTCCGTTGTCTAGCGGTGCATCTGTTGTAATGCACAAATGTTGAATGAAAACTATTGAAAACTAAATTGTTACCAACTTTCTATCAAAGCTAGGCATGGGGCCTGAGGCATAGTTGGACTTACTAAATATAAACATGGACCACTGCCAGAATAATGCTGAGAATACATTGGCTAGACAATGAGCATAGCATAGTTCAGGTGAAAGTAAAGCAAAGAAAATGCAGCTTTTCCCTACTGTTATTTTATCTAGTGATAATACCAGTTCATCTACTGTCAATGTCTTCTGATTGAATTTCATACATTGCAGAGTTTACTGGGCAATAACTGTTCTTTGTGAAACTGATATGTACACATCCATTAAATAAAGCCCACTGACAATACTTATCTTGTTACAGTGGAACCTGTCAAGGGATATATTAGGCAGCAGATACACAATCAGTTCTTGAAGTTGATGTGTGGGGAGCACTAAGATGGTCAAGAATAAATATCTGAGCGACTTTGATGAGCAGTTCAAAAGCAGCTGGTCTTATGGGGTGAACTGGCAGGAGGGTTATGGATAGCAAACATTCACTGATATGAGATGAAGGGTAACTGTAACACAAGTTGAGGAAAAACATTGCAGCATCGCACCTTTTTCGGAGCTGTTACGGCTTGTCCTGCGACCGGTTGTAAAAAGCACTGTATAACTAAAATGTGCAGAATTTTGAGGCCTGATGAGGATTTACACAATATCAGGAAGGTGGTTTTAAGACTGTGGTTGATTATTGTATAAGTGACAATGATCATCATAATTTAAAGCTAAAACATTCTGACATTCTGACATCCAGCAGTCAGACAGGGATGTGAATCAGCCATACTCTTAAGAAAATTGGGGCCATTCCTAAACCATGCCTAAAATAATTGAGATCTTTTCATATTTTTAGGATAAGATGCACATTTTATTACCGTCAAGTGCAAAGCAGCTTCTCCATTGCACAGTTGCAGGTAGGGAGCATACAAAGTGGTGCCCCATTCACTGGATCACAGGACTAGACCTGCATTAATAATCTACTAGTAAACAGAAAGGGATAGAAGACCGAGTGCCACTTCAGTGTATATGTGTGAGAGAGAGAGAGAGCATATGCTGTTGATGGAGTGCAGGGGACCGCAATGGTGCCGCAGAGGATCTTTCGGAGCACTGAAGCAGAAATGAAGGACTGCTCCTGAATCTTCAGGATTACTGAGAGGCAGGGACCACACACACAACCTCAGAAAATATCCCATTAGATTTTCATGAGGCTTCTCAGCGTATGGCAGCTGAATTCTAATGTACTTCTCTCCTCTTTAGATTTTGGTTTTGTTCAACCGAGATCCATATGTGTCAGCACACATAAGCCAAGACGTCTTATAAAATACAATATTTCTTTGCGACGGGACTTCTGTGAATCGCTTGCAAATCCTGTATCTTGCTCTGCCTGTTCAAAATGGAGCTATGTTATTCATGTTGTGTTTTATTACTGTGAAGCAGGTGGTGTCATTACAGCTTGCTCATTGTACTCTGAAGGTTAAGCAATCTAATTAGGCCCCCAGTGTGCTTTAAGGAACAATCATGAACAGTCTTATTGCAGTTATGCTGAAGTCTACCAGTTTCGTTTTGCTATCCCTCCACACTGTTGCACGGTCTCTGTCATGCCTTGTCATTCTCTGCTGATTTTTTTGCCATTGTCCTCACACTCTCTTGCCATCTTTCTCATGTTTCCCGCTCCCTCTGTCTGTCTGCCTCGTTCAAGTTTAAAATTTATTGACCGGACAGTATTGTGTAGCATACTATCAATGATTAGAAATATTTTTAAGGGATTAGTTTCTATAAGAATAATAAAAACTTGGACAATTGCATGGTTAATGTGAAACTGTTGTTTGGGCACACCAAACATTGGTTTATGGGGAAATTAAATTGTAGAAAATAAAATCTATTAGCAAATCCGTTCAAACTAACGATCCTCTGATTCAGTGCCTGGTGTCTTTCCACTGAACCACCCTGGGTTCGTTAACTCACTGTCTGTTACAAAGCTGTTTATGGGTAAGGATGACAAAATGCGAAACATTCACATGATTACTATTTTAATTCAACATCAACAAACAGTAACGCATATCTTTTTTTTAACTGACACGAGTCTTAGTTTCTTCAAGTCTTTTTGATTCTGCTGTGTGTTTTGCTCCACATTTGTGTTTGTCCACGTTTTGTTCCTTTCTGGTTGCGTTAGCCATGATGACTCACTCTCTGACCCAATGTTTGAAGGCAACTAATATGTCTACTCCCCATACATCATAGTGCTGATTCAAGCAGAAAATTTGATCAGTACTTGGTCCCTGATCAGCTGACCAAAAAATCTGAAAACTCAGGCTCTGCGTCAGATATTAATGGACGTTTTAATGTTGGAACCATCCCACTTGTTTAAAAACTGCAGTAGGAGAAGAAGCACCAAATACCAGCAGTAAAAAGAACAATATTCCAGTATTATGATTTGCATTTCTCTCTTACCCTGTCTGTGTTTTCATACTTATTCTCTTACCATTGTGGGCACTCTGTCATGCTCTCTGCTCTTCTTCTTTTCTATGGTTTCTTCATCTCTTTTTGCATTTCAAATAAAGCTCAGACTTCCCTCATTAAAATTGATGACACTCAATCTGTAGCAATGGCTTTAAAGAGGAATACGTGTTCAATACTAGATTAAAGTCTGCCTGTATGAAATGTAAGGACCTGTTTCTGTATGCCTTCAGTCCTACACTCACAATATCTAAACTTACATGCAGTGGTGATGATTCATTGTGGAGGTGTGCTCCAGTGGGCAGTTGCACCTCCTCAGACACGTCCAAAGTACACGCTTATTACAGCTGTCACTTGTCCTCCGAGTGTTACTGGCCTCCTGGAGCTTACTTCAGATTCAGATTTTCAAGGCACAAAGATGGCCGGTTTTACGGCAAGTGGACAGCAAGCACGGAACATAATCCAAATGGAAAAGTTTTCTCGCTCAAACTTGTTTTCTTGTTCTCTCTTTCTTCCCTCTCCTTCTTTCTCTTTTTATTCTCCAGGCGACTGACCAAGGAGAACGTGAAACCCTCTGGGAGGCAGATTGGCAAGCTGAGCCACAGTAACCCCACCATTCTCTTTGATTATGTGAGTGTTTTATCACTCGTGACGGCCATAATGGTCGGCTAGACTAATGACGGGCTCCTTTATTATCTGCAACGTGCCATCAATTTTCATTGCTCCTGAGTTTTAAAAAGTGCATTTATAAACGCTGTGTCTCAGTCTTACATTAAAGCAGTGGACACAAATCTAAATGTAGTTCCTCTGTACCAGCCTGATTAGTCAGCATGGTCACAAGCATCCACAATGAATGCACCAGGACCAGAACATGAACTGCTTAGATTAGGAGAGCCATGTTTGAGAAATCTGCACAGTTATTAATAGTGTTGGGCTGTTCAAAATGTCCACTTTTTACGACTGATTCAAATTGCGATTGTAAGAGCCTAAAAACCTCACGTCACTTTTGTGACATTTCGTTTTGTGTTACTTCATAGTGTTTAGTTATTTAACAGGAGATGGCAGATGGTAAGCTTGAGTTTTGCCTGCATGAAAATACCACACATGCTTAACGCACATTTTGTTCCTGGATCATTAGAGCACCAAGTTTAATATGTGAAGAATGAAGTTGAGGAACTCGTGTTAGAGAATCAGAAAGGCCAAATTAAACTCAGTGTTTGGATCTGATTTTCCCTCTACTCACTACAGTATTGATTTTACTTCCACTAATTTGTGATCTGCTTAAGCAAATTTGAATAAAACCCATGTCTTAAAATGTCATGTGAAGATAAATGTTCACAGGACCACAGTACCGAGTTGCTTCCAGCAAATTGATACTAAAATGGCACTTCGAAAATGACTCATCTGAGAATGCAGTGTCAGGTGTTAGTCACAGTCGAAATTTAATGTATCCGGTGGTGTGGGTGTAGCACTTTCAGATGTTACTATGTCAATATCGTTCATGGTTTCCTGGGGATATTTTTTGCCTCTGATCCCCCATTCACCCGTTTCTGTAAGTGTATGTGACATGACATTTTAACCATTCATATCTTTAGTTTTTTTATTTATTTTTTTATACCTTAGAACACTATCCCAAATTCATACATCCCCTTTTAAAGGTCTATATTATAGCTGGCCGCTCTGTGGTTATACAATACACATGTCTTCCAAACTTGGTTACAGTTTTACACAATTTTTATATACAGTGGAAGAAATATTGAGGATGAGTATTAATATATTTTAGGGCTCTAGCTATCTAGATTGCCAACAGTAATGTACTGATTAATTTGACAATTAATACAGTGCTCCAAGATTTTAAAGCAATTTTCTAGCTTTCTAATGACCCCAAAATTCATTGTAGTGGGGGAAAAAAACTAGGGATGCAAGAATACTTCTGAGAATGGTGACTGGTATAATTTTCTGTTCCACAGATTATGACAAGCCTATCCTTAGCAAAAGTAGTATACCTCAAGTTCAAGAAAATATACGGACCATGTACTGTACTACATAGTATACTAATTTAGTACGTCTTTGGAGAATTGGAACATTTTTAAGTATTTAAAATATATTTTAAGGATACATTAAAAGGTCATTTTAAGTTTACAGAAGTATATTTTATATACTTTATTCTTGGTCAAGTATATTTCCCTATACTATTCTAAAATATATAAAATATAGTGCATAAAAAGTAAACTTCATGCATAAAATAAGTATACTTGTAGTACATGTGAATAAACTACATTTTGCTTAGGGTATAATAAGGTTAAATACAAAAAGTATAAACAGAATGCTATTCCAAGGCAAAAATAAACCGTTCTTTGAACAAAACTTTAGGTCCGCAGTACAGTTCAGTTAATCTTGCGCATTATAAACACAAAGTGCTCCGGATTCGCTTCAAGTGAATTTGCCCTTTAGGCTTGCCGTAGTTATATAATGTGGTACGGTACAGCTCCGGAGCAGAAACACAGCAGAGTCCCCTTCAAAGGTATTCAGAGTGTGAACATACAAAGAGTTCCCTTTCTGTCAGTCCACTGTTTGGACCACTTCTAGAGTGAGAGACTGTATGTGAAAACATCCTTAAAGAAAGTATCAAAACAGTCTACTGCTTTCATGTACACAGAAACGTGCGTTTAATTTAGTTGCTGTGATCTTGCACTAGCATTAGCTTTTCCGTGTACTTGGCGCTGTGATGTGTCTTCAGATGTATAATCAAATTGCTAGTGTTAAACAATGTACTTTATTCTGCCCCTCAACAACGTAGCGGTACAGGTCTTGCAGTCTGCTTTACACCTGTCGTCGTCTTGTATCTTAAAATATTTCCAAATTGCTGACCTGAAAAAAAATCTAATAGCTTGTGGATGTAATATCTGACGCCAACAAATCACATCAGCCCAGAGTGATCCAGTGGTGTAGTGAAATAGGATATTGTTCAGTGGTATTGGTGCATGGTATCGGCAATACACATATGAAAATGACTAGGAGTATTTTAATGAAGTAACGGCCTGATAGCCGATACTGGTATTGGTATCGGTATCGATGCAACCCTAGAAAAAACATAACAAGGAACCAGGAATCTAATAAGACTGCAATTAAATTTTTTTTTCACCATTCATGCGGTATGCATCCAAAGGAGAGAAGGAGATCAGGGTGCTTCGTAATACCATGAGGAGAGCACCCCAGAGGATGGAGCTCGTTAGCATTTCAGAGAGAATTCCAGAACAACCTAGGGGTGAAACAAAAAAGGCGAGATTGTCTTTGACGGAAACTGCGCTGCTCCAGAGACGGTCTAAGACTGCAGTCGTGCAGAAAAACCCCTTTTCCACTGCTCTTGCTCTCCCATTAAAGGCAGCAGAAGCAGCACCCTCATCACCCACTAACACCTTTCCTCTGTAGACTGTAATTATAGATGTCATTGAGTTCTGAAACTCAGTAAGCTTAGAAACCGTAGATGCATTTGACCAAAGGATTTGAGGTGCTCTGCAATAGTCTCTAATTAATACTAAGCCAGGTTTTAACCCTAGCAATGTGAAAATACATATAGCCTACTGATTAATTTTGAATGCACATTAAACTGAAGACCAGTATGTATACATGTCCAAATGTTTGTAAACCACTGTTGAGCCCAAGTTACCCCCGTTATCAAGGGTGTTAATGTGGAACAGCCTCTGAGCTTTACACTGGATGTTGAAACATTGCTGGGAGCATAATTGAGGTACGTTATCGATGTTGGAAGATAAGTTCGGGATCACAAACTATGCCACACCTCCCAATAGTATTAGAGACCTGAAGAACACACTTCAGCTGCTCGAATGCCCAATGCTTGGGGACCTTAGACTCCACTAGCCAATGCTTGGCATTTGGCCTGGTTACCCGAGGGTGGCCCATTCTATTGCTTTTTGGCCCAATTATACACGCTGTGTCAAGCAGTGTAATTGAACATTGGTGTCAACAGTAGGTGCACCTTAAGGAAGCTGAATTATATGGGATAACTGGATACTTTTGACCATAAAATCTCCTTAAATGTGAAAATTCAGTAACTGGGCTCACAGTCAATTATTGCACATAGTGATTTGGCAGTTTGTATGTAATTTAGTGGACAGTGCCACAACCCAGCACCAGGAAACCAACTGCATGTTACATTTCAAGGAAAGCGTCCTTAGTCCTTTTTAATTGAATTTAGTGGAGTCTGTGAAACTTTGAATAAAGTAGTTTTTAGTAATGTTTTAAAATGTTACTATAGTTTTTGTTTGTTTCCATTAAGGAAACCATCAAAAAACAATGACACGCATTGTGCAAGTGTCTGGGAGTGTTGTGATTTTATATTTTTGCTGTCTAAATATATTTGGCCTGTAAACTAAATAACCACAAAGTTCAAACCCCCTATTTCTGCTATTGTATCCTTGAGCTAGTGACTTAACCCTCTGTTGCAACAGGGTGACTGTTCCTGCAATTAATGATTCTAAGTCGCTCTGGATAAGAGTGTCAAGCATATACCCCTTTATCCTGTACATCTAGGTATTGATCATGTTATGTCAAAATATTGGCATGGAAAATTCTCATTAACTGTGTGAATAATTCACTCTAGCCACTGGGCAATATGCCATATTAGCTAACTTGCATTTAAGTGAGTTTCAAATGTGAACAAAAAATCTGGAACGATCCACTATCCTAAGTATCTGCTGCTACATGTAATACCCTTTTTCTATGTGTGTTTAGATCCTCTCACAGATCCAGTGGTATGACAACCTCATCACCCCTGTGGTGGACTCTCTGAAATACCTCACCTCTCTCAACTACGATGTGCTGGCTTGTATCCTTTTTCCTTTCGCCCACTGATAATTATGCTCCACCGCCCACCTCAGAGCAGAATAATAATCCTGCCCAGCGTAATGAGTGCTCTCTCAGGAACTTGCTGATCCCCTTAAAACTCCAACCCTGTTATTTGTCTCCATTCTCGGTAATAGTTAACTTTCTGTTGAATGTTCACCCCAAATGTTGTTCTGGCACTGTTAGAGGGAGTAGCTTTAGAAACACTAAGTATTTTTTCCCCTCTCATGTTCTATAAATATGACAAATCTTGTAGCATTTGCCATTCATGACTGACGTTGCATACAATATAAGCTTGTGGGTGTTCAAAACCTTGATTCTATTGGTAGATTGCATTATCGAAGCTCTAGCTAACCCGGAAAAAGAGAAGATGAAGCATGACGACACTACTATTTCATCTTGGCTTCAAAGTGAGTTTCTGATCTTATTCCTTCCCCCCCTTAAGGACATTCTGTAAAGTTGATAAAATGATCTAAACCTTGTCAAAGTTAATAGACTTTCAGATGTCGTTTAAAACATTCTGACGTTGTGGTATATTAAGACCTGTTTTACACAGGAATGTGTTTGACTTTTAGGCTTTGTTTCTTTTCTTTTCTTGTGTTTTTTTTTATTCAGTAGTCTGACCTGTCTGGCCTTTTTTGTCTCCCTTATAGGTCTTGCTAGTCTCTGTGGGGCAGTATTCCGGAAGTACCCCATTGAGTTAGCTGGCTTACTGCAGTATGTGACCAACCAGCTGAAGGCAGGAAAGAGGTGTGTGTGTCTCTGTGTGTCTCTGTGTGTCTCTGTGTGTCTCTGTGTGTCTCTGTGTGTCTCTGTGTGTCTCTGTGTGTCTCTGTGTGTGTGTGTGTGTGTGTCTGTGTATACGATGGGTCTCTCTCCGTCAGATTTGTGGTGTGTGATTGTGCTGTAGGTGCAGGCAGCTGCCTCGTCAGCCTGAACCTCATTCTCAAAGGCCTGATTGTGTGAGGGAGGGCCTCGATGTGCCTGTTAATGCTGAGCTGTGACTTGCTTTTGAAACGATTCTCTAAAAGAGCCCCACACTTACCTCCCTGATAACATGGCGGGCCAAATCCAAGTACAGTAGAATAGGACCGGCACGTGCGTTCTTGCTGTTGGCCCCGTTAGCATTTAACTCGGTGTCTCAAAAGCCTCCCGTCCTTTTTCGCTGCCTTCAATCCCGTTGCCGCACAACTGCCTGTTCTGATTTACCTGACTAAACAGTGACAGCTCAGCTCCTGCTCCCTCAATTCTGAGTCATTTTTCTACATATTTTTCCATTATGCTTCATTTTCCGGGGGCACTGACTTGTTGGAAATGTAAAGCCATTACGGGACACCTGTCATTTAGCAGAAGCCTCATCACTCAGCTTTCTCAATTTGTATTTTGAGGTTGTAGGAATTTTGGTAAATAGTTTGCTCCTCGGTTATAATCAGCCAATGCATCCTTTTTTTCTTTTCTGTAGCTTTGACCTTTTAATCCTGAAGGAAGTGGTGCAGAAGATGGCCGGGATTGAGATCACCGATGAGATGACCGTAGAACAGCTGGAAGCCATGACTGGAGGAGAGCAGCTGAAAGCAGAGGTACAATTGGCCTGAACATTTAATTTCAGAAGAAAGATAACTGTATGTAGTGCCTTGAAAAATTACTTGCCTTGAAGCAGCATCTCATCATAGGCATGATCCCCTTCAAGGAAATGTGAAACGAGCTTTTATGTTCCTTTTCTTAACCCCAGTTTTCTGTCCAGTTTAGTCACGTTAAATTCAGCCAACTATCTAGGACCCACCTTTCACGATTAACACTGGTGCAGGCCAGCATATGCTTATTCCAAATCTTTTAGTGACTCTTTTTGAACTTTTGCTAATGCAGTGTCATTGAACAGCTGAGTAGGAAATGTTTTTTGTATTGTCACTGACAAATTCTTGTGCTGGCTACTATTGAAGATGATTGGGGGGGCGGGGGACCCATACAGAGAGAGCAAAGCTATCTGTGCTGTTTAGGACAACCAGCCACTGACTTACTGTGTGACTTGTAGTTGTGCTCTTGGAAGAATTTAAGATTTTTTTTGGTGTACTTCTTGTTGTTTGAGTTTGTAGCCTACTTCACATGGCCTTAAAGGTTCTGTTTAAGAGATTTCACAGTTGTTTGGCAACTATACGTTCTTTTTTTCAGTTATCAACTAAATATTGGTTAATTAGTTGATTGAGGAACTAGAAAACTTTTTCCCCAGGGTTAGTTGGTGTTAGGCATATACGTTTTCTTTCAATTTGAAAAATGTTGGCATTGATAGGAGTGTCAATAGCCTTATCACAAAGGGGGAAGGCAGTGGTTCCATGTTTATCACTGATATTTGCAAAAGTGTCCTTGTCTTTGGGCAAAAGTCCAAATGCCACATTTACCTACCTCTGTGAAGGTTTTCACTTATTTAGAAGAATGTTGTTTTTTATACAGCTCTGTTTTGTCTAAACAAATAGGAGTGAGAGGGGCAAATTGTTTGCTTCAGTAAATATTTGTAGATTAATGTCTATTTTGCACTTAAGTAATAAATTGTAATGTGTGAGAGTCCTACTCAATAAAATCAAAGAGGTGTTTGTGGCTCCCTAATATTCCTGTTCCTGCTGAGGCTTGTTTACTTATCAAGCCTGTTCCATTCACCTGGGTCCCGTTTCATGAAACAGGATTAAGGGCATATTTCAGGACAAAGTAACGATAAGTAAGCTAGACTTTTTAAATATTTTATGGTTTAAATAACAATGAAATGGATAAGTGTTACACTTGATTAATTAAAAATATGTAAATATATTTTAAGATGCACTCATTGTGTCTTGTGCAACATTTTGCTCTTATACAGTCATTTCCAGTGTATAGTCTTCTGTGACTAATTTTTGTATTTGTCTGGTTCTGTTTTTCTCTGTGTTTGTATGTAGGGAGGCTACTTTGGCCAGATCAGGAATACAAAGAAGTCATCTCAGCGTCTGAAGGACTCTCTGCTCGATCATGAGTTGGCCCTCCCTCTTTGTCTTCTGATGGCTCAGCAGAGAAATGGTGTGGTCTTTTCTGAGGGAGGAGAGAAACATCTCAAATTAGTGGGCAAGCTCTACGACCAGGTACACAATCAGCCAAAGTTGGTTTTGCGGAAATGTTCCAAAGGACATATTTGTTTTTTTTTTTGCCCATTCAGACGTTTGCAGAGAGGTTTAAAGAGTTTTTGGGATTCTCATGGCTCGCACTCTCTCAAACACAGTTTTCCTTTCATGTTGCCCAGCTGCATAGCCCAATTACTCGCTGGGTAATCCAGCTCACTGTTCATTTCCTCCACATTTTCAAGACATGCCTCAGCAGATGGTGCTAAAAACTCAACATCACATCATCAGCTCTATTTTGTGCAGGGCTACAGAATGATGCTGTTGGTTGAGCTTTTTTTTTTCCTTCATATTTTTTTTCGCTTTTTCGCACCCCTCTTTGAATGTCTCAAATTAGAGCTTTTAGCAAATTCACCCTCCCGATGCTGGATTGTGCGAATAATTACTCGTGGTGTGAATGTGCAACACGCTTTTCCTGACCTCAGCGGGGAAGCGGTTTAATTATTAATTTGGGCTTGTTTTTTTCCTCCTGCGCAGGAAGTTGTGTGCACCTCATTACAATCAGCCAAAATGTGTCAGGCCAGCCATATCTCCCCATGATGCTCCGCGGAGATTGATCGACTCATCTTAGCCATTGAATATGCATTGAATGTGATTGCATGATTTATGCATAAGCCCTCTTTGGCACCTTGAAAAATCTGCTTGCGCTGTTATCCAAAAATGCACTGAATTAGTAGTTTGTATAGCTTGGTCTCATTTTAGATACTACTAGGCAGCATGTTGTGGTGTTGATGAATGAGATTACTGATGTGTCTCATGCTATTTTCTCTATGAAGATACAAAGCTCTAGGAACATTTTGTAAATGTATATTAATTTGAGTCATTGGCATTATTGTGTGCTACATGTTTGGTTACATTGAGGATGATGTTTAAAGTAATGAAATGCTTGGCTTATGGCTTAATATGGCTGAATTGTAAATATTTATGTATAGGATGTAAGAATCTTTGAAGCAGTTAAGGCCCTACTCTTGCTTCAGCTTTTTGTTCAGGTCAAATATATCTGCTCACTTTGCATGCAAGTATAATATCCCGTTTCTTTACTGTTGTTCCGACAAAATATTATTCAGTTGTCCTTTACGCCCATTTAATTAGGAGCAACACAGCGTGTTGACCTCATCTTTGTCTAGCAAAACTAGTTTAATTGGAGATTGGCTTGTGGCTGTTCATGTTATCTTTGCTTTCCATGCAAAGGCCACAAGAAATGGTGACAGCAGACATTCAGACAGCAGTTCATTGCAACATCACAACCCCACACAGTCACAGGGATCAACAGAGACATTACACCCTACTAAAAAGTTAGAGACCAGCCTATCCCTGAGCAGTGGCTAATTCCTAAGGGGAGCGGTGTCACTCGGAAACTATTACAGCTGTGAAAAGGGTGCCAAAGTAATCTTGGGCCTCCTTTGATGTCCGTTTTCATAGTTACCACTCTCCAAGTGCAGCCAATCTTCTCGTCTGCTTGAATCCCAGAGCGGAGTGCAGCTCTAACTAGATGCGGCCTGGACTCAGCCTTGAGAGCAGCAGCTGTTTCTCAGGGCAGAGGGGTTGGGCGTGGTGATCCCTAGGTAGACACCTCCAGATGCTTACCCATTCTGGGCCTCCACTCTCCTCCTGGCTCACTGTTGGGAAAAGCATTGCACAGGTTCTAGCGTCTAATGAGAGATCTAATGAGATGATGTGATGCACAGATGACATCCCTGCAGGTAATAAATACAAAGTTCTGAGTCAGTACCCGTATTTAAAACATTATTCTGGCCAATAGTGTTAAATTGTGTTCATTTAAAGCTTTTATGGTTATTACACTGAATTCCAATATCAAATTGGTAATTAATTTTCCATTTTTTTAACAACATTTTTCATAAAACAATATTTGGGTGTATCCCATGCAATCTCTTTTTATTTTTTTATTTTAAGTTTCTTCAGTTTTTTCTTCATTTTTTTTCTTCGGTTTTTCAGTTTTTCTATTATCAGCAACCCACACACGTTGGTCTCAACGGTAACATGCATTCCTAGATGAATGTGAAATTGTTGCACAAAAAGCTGAACACCGAAAACATGAGCCATCTTGTTTTAAGTGATATATTTAGTAATTTGTCAAAAACTAGTGGTATTTATATTGTCTTGGTCTAGATTGTTTTGTTACTTATCCTACAAAAGATACAATTCACCCAGTTTTTGATGGGTAATTTCAGCAGCTAATATATCTGTTCTAGATTATGAAGTCTGAATATGTGACTAAGTTTAAAATCATTTGGAGATGTTCTAAATGTAGAATGTGATCACAGTCCATTACTGATTGCTGTGAATACAAGTCTGTAAAGAGAGTTTTTTTCAGTAATAGTTTATTGTACTGACCTTCCGCCCATGCTTGATATTTAAGTACTGAAAGTGAATCTAGGCCAAAGTAAAACAATGACACTATTGGAAACCACTTAAAATAGGGCAACTGTTCAGCCATTCAACATTACAGAGGCAGGTTTTCATGTTTAAGGAGGAGGTTTTCCTTTTAAATACAATACACTACAACTACAATTGTTTGTCACTTTAAATTTAGTATGCTGTGTATGACTTGTTTTTACACACATTCTTACCACAAACTTTAATGATCTTGTGCAAAGAATGATGTGCATGAGTGCACTATTGTGACACTTTGTAATTGTGCATTTGTAATTATAATATGTAATGTTAGGAACTGTACAGGCCTACTTAATCCAATGAAAGAAAAACTAACAAGTTAGGTTATTGCTATAACATTTTATTTTACATTTTTGTAGGATTATTTATTACATAGCAGTCATACTACAATGCTTTTTAGCACAGCTAAAGAGAAGATATCCTTAGAGCCTATTATATAGTACTTTTGCCATTTATCTGTCTTTTTGCAGTTGTCTTGAGGAAATGGGAATTAAGGGCATGAAATAAAACATCTCTTCCCACCAGATGATCAGGATAGCATGTCTATGAATTACATTTTTCTTATTAACCTTTTCCCAGCGTGCTCTAATAAATCTGTCTGATGTAGCATCACCTCTGTTCCCACAGTAGCTCTTTTGTGATTTCTGACTGGCATTCCCTACATTGAATCTCAATCTTTAAACATTCTGTGTCAATCACAATTTTGTCACTTAATAGATTAGTCTATGCTGAAGTCTATGCAACCCTGATCACAAAAGTCATGTGGACTAAAATCACCTCGTAACCCATGCCTTGTGTTTGCCTCATGTTGAGTGTGTGTGTTATTAAAGAGAATCCCTTATCGTGAATTCACACTGCAGCAGTGCAACTTTTATTCCCCGTTGTCCTGCTGCTGCCCTGGACAGCGGTGGCATTTATGGTGAAGAATATTAAAAACTTCAGTAATGGTCGACCAAGGGCCCGACCGGTGCTTTGCTCCCTCCCTGCTCTCTCCACCAGTGAGTCTTGGGGATCACTTCCCCAGCGCCTTTCTTCCACTAAATTGCTTTACTGGGCATCCTATCGATTTCCAGGGAGGGCTCCTGGTGATGAATGGCTTTAATAAAGCAAGGTGCAGTCCCCCAAATAAATGAGCAACCCGAGGATTTATTAAGAGCATCTGCATTTGGCTGGGAAATGAGCAGGGAACAGAGGGGAGAACCTTGTCTAGTGATAAATGGGTCCACTTTCCTGTCCCTCTTCCTTCAGTGTCACGACACCCTGGTGCAGTTCGGAGGCTTTTTGGCATCCAACCTCAGTACGGAGGACTACATCAAGCGGGTGCCCTCTGTAGACATCCTCTGTAACCAGTTCCACACACCCCATGATGCAGCTTTCTTCTTGTCCCGCCCTATGTACGCCCATCAGATTTTGGTGAGTTGTTTCTGTTTGTTTTCAAGAAGACAGTTATTATTTATAGACAAATTACTAGCTTGGCAAAAAAAATCTGATGTATAATTTAGATCTCCTTGCCCCTATGTAATTTGGCAATACAATTCTTACATTCAAAGGCTGACATTGATAACAAGTAAACAAACACAATTTAAACTTGGCAATAAATGGCAATTTGGCAAAAAAAATGTGTAACTATTATTTAACTATTCATTTTGTTGTATTATGTCCAGGCCTATTATTATATTTCCAGCGCTGTAAATAAACCATTTTTAGTTCATACTTATACTCATAATTGATGTCTAGCTTTACACATCATACTCCTCATTTCTCAAGTATCACTAGCCCACTTGTCACAGCCCTCGAAAAACATTTGTGGATTTTTTTTTATTTGTGTTTTAAAGCACAGTGTAGTGGGGTCACTGAAGTTAAATCCCTGCTTTGATTGGTCTACCATGCAATTGTACATTGATCTGTGATTTTCTGGATGGGCAGTACAGATGACACAGATATAGTGTATATCAGGGCTGGGAATTCACATGGCTGTGAATATATTACAATATATGACATTTTTATTGCTTTTATTATTGATCTTTTTATCTTTTTTAAATCTTTTTATCCATTTGTCTTTTTTTGCTGATTCTCTTTTTCTTTTCCTTTAATGCCTGTCCACTTTTTGTGGACACTTCCTAAGTTCACATTATCCTGAAAGAAACATATGACTGGGATATGGCTGAAGTAGTTCATTTAAAGCAGGGGTCCCCAGATAGGGCCACTGTGGGTGCAGGTTTTCGTTCCAACCAAAAAGAAGCCACACCTGAGTAACTGAAAATCCAGACCAACTGATTGCAGAGGTGGAATCAGGTGTGCCTCCTGCTTGGTTGGAAGGAAAACCTGCACCCACAGCGGCCCTATCTGGACCCGTTTGGGGACCCCTGATTTAAAGAATAGAAGAGTGGAGCTCACCCGTAGCTCATGCCTCCCTCCAACAACAGTTTCCCATTCCTCTCTTTCCATAACAAGATTTACCTCCCCGTGCTCCCCACGTGGCTTTCTCTGTATCCACTTTGCAGCACATTGTCAAAGCGTACTTTACTATCATTCCCATTGCACGTTTTTTCATGAAAGTGCCGCAGATTTAATCCCCCCTATTTCCAATCCCCGGCTCCAGCTGTGAAGCGTGGAGCTGCTTAGCGCCACTGATTTATACCATCTCCCTGCCAGCAAAGCTCAATCTGTAGGCTTCCTCCAGCTCCTGTATCAGAACTGTGCTTGCTTCCATTTCTTCCTCTGACACAGCCATCCATATCCATAACTTGGGCCTGCTTGGTTTTGATTGGGCTGATCATAACATTCACCCTCCTTTGCTCCCATCCAGTCAAAGTACGATGAGCTGAAGAAGGCAGAGAAGGGCAGTCGGCAGCAGCAAAAGGTCCACAAGTACATAGCTGCCTGTGAGCAGGTGATGACCCCCGTGCACGAGGCTGTGGTGTCCCTCCACCCACCTAAGGTGTGGGATGACCTCAAGCCTCAGTTCTACGCCACCTTCTGGTCACTGACTATGTATGACCTGGCTGTGCCCCACAGTGCCTATGAACGTGAGGTCAACAAGCTTAAAATGCAGATCAAGGCCATTGATGAGAACACAGAAATGGTAAGACACTCTCTGATGTAAAATCTAGATTTAAATGTCCGAGTTGCTTTACTGAATAATTTGAATGATTTTTGTCAACTGAAGATTTTAAAGGTAAACTAATAGTTGTTAATTGTTAATATTACAACAAATTTGCATGAACATCTCATGGCCTTTACATTCTAAAACTTCTATAGTGAAAAATGAGTATTAGCATCAGATCTTCACAGAAAGAAATCTTGGAAGGCTCAAAGCTCAAACAAGTAATGCAAAATCAGTGTTTGTGGAATGAGCTCTCTTTCACACGCTGAGAGCATGCTGTCACTTCCACAGCCACTGAACAAAAAGAAGAAGGAGAAAGAACGCTGCACAGCACTTCAGGACAAGCTGCTGGAGGAGGAGAAGAAGCAACTGGAGCATGTGCAGAGAGTGCTGCACCGCCTCAAACTGGAGAAGGACTACTGGTTACTTGCCAGTAAGTTCTCTCTCTCTCTCCTTCTATCTCTGTCTAGGAGTGTCCTGGTCTGTCTCTGTCTGTTTCTCTCTTACTCTGTCTGTTTCTTTCTCTCTCTCACTCGCTCGCTCTCTCTCTGTCTCTCTCTCTCTCTCTCTTTCTCTTTCTCATACTCTCTCTGCCTCTCCCTCCCTCCCTCCCTGCCTCTCTTTCTTTTTGTCTCTCTCCAGCTTCAACCATTTTCTCATGTTTTCTCTGCAGAGTCTACAAAGAATGAGACCATCACAAAGTTCTTGCAGCTTTGCTTGTTTCCCCGCTGTGTCTTCTCCGCTATTGATGCTGTTTACTGTGCTCGGTTTGTGGAGTTGGTACACCAACAGAAGACACCTAACTTCTGCACCCTGCTTTGCTACGATCGCGTGAGTCCCTCACACCCTTTCTGAGTAGGTTTAAGCAGACATGGCTCTAATTAGCTAATATAAGAATCTGTTTCCTCTAATGAATATATGTTTGAGTGCCATTGGTAAGAACAAATGCCAAAAGGCCTACAGTGATAGCGCTGCATTTCTTTGCTTATTTGTACACAAAACAATCTCCTGCTGAGTTTGACTGAGCAAAGTGTTTGATTATGTGTATTAAAGCAGCAGCGCATAAAAGGGTGTTTATGACAGCAATGATCTCTCTCACAGGGTGTTCATGGCCACCATTTCTTTTTCTCTCCTTCTCTCTCACTTACCCACCTCTCCTGCAGGTGTTCTCAGACATCATCTACACAGTGGCGAGCTGTACAGAGAATGAGTCTCGACGCTATGGCCGTTTCTTGTGCTGCATGCTGGAGACAGTGACACGGTGGCACAGTGATAAAGGCATCTATGAGAAGGTATAGGCACGTTGTTGTTGTTGTTGTTGTTGTTTGTTTTTTTTTACAAATGATGTGCTATACATATGGCGCATACATAACTAATTAGATTCAAGTTTAGTGTGAACATTTGGTTTACTACTTGGTATCTTGGTATATGTGACAAAGAATACTGTAAAAAAAAAAAAAAAGTAAGAAATTCAGTTGCTTTTAGGTGCCTTTATAAACTTCAGGAGATATCTGATGACCAGATATAAACGCTGAAAGAGAGCTGTGCTGCTGATGCATCAGAAACACTGTTGCCAGACTGAGATACAGTGGGAAGTCAAAGATTCTGCAAGTTCTATGCCATCACAGTATAGTTTTGGGACAGCACAGTCCCTGTATGCTTATGGGAAAGTTCCTCTAGATGTTAGCAGAAGGTTCTCTAAATGCTATTAATTTGGGAGGTGGTGCCGGTGCAGACTTCTGATCAGACACATGCCACAGATGCTAGGATCAGGATGAGATCTGAAGAATCTGGTTAATGTGTTGTTCCGTGGTGTTCCTCAAACCACTTCCAGACAACGCGGGCAGTGTGGCAGGGGACCTCATCCTGCTGAAAGAGGCTGTGTGTGTAAATACCTGTTTCTGGTAGTTATCCACCGTTTTTGCCGTTTTATTTTTGCAGTGTGAGGATGCTACAGTTCTGTGAATTCAGTGGACCCATTATAAACCACTGAAATTGTGTTTAGTACTGCATGAACATTTATTTTTTATGGTGTCTGGTTACAGGCCAGCTGAGACTGATTATGTAAACTCTCATCAAATGCCTTCCAAAATAATTACCCAGTATTAACACCATTGATCTTTTATTTTTTATTTTTAGAACTTCACTTCCTAGAACTGTGAGTTCAGATGGCTTGTGTTTATTGTGTTTACTTTGCCAGGAATGTGGCAATTACCCAGGTTTTCTCACCATTTTCCGAGCCAGCGGCTTTGACGGAGGGAACAAGGCGGACCAACTAGACTATGAGAACTTCCGGCATGTCGTTCATAAGTGGCATTACAAGTTGACTAAAGTTAGTATTGTTAAGTGATATTCGTTTTCACTTTTGATTTTTGTGCACGTTTTAGTGCCTTATGGAACAAATGTATTCCACCAGACTGTGGCCATTAAATGGAAATTAATAATGAGCCATTACAGTTTGATTGTTCCGTTTACTCCTTAATTCACTCTCGGATGTTTTTTTTGTTTGAGTCAGTGTTTCAATTTTTTATTTATTCATTTGGAACATTAAATGTCTGGAATTTGCCTTTTTTTGTGTACATTATTAGTGTATTAATAATATTGCTGTCCTGCATAGTATGTCAAAATATACATGAAAATTTGTCACCTCATACATGAACGTTGCTAATTTATTTTTGTCTTTTTGACACTCTAGGCTTCTGTACACTGTCTGGAAACGGGTGAGTACACCCACATACGCAACATCCTGATCGTGCTGACCAAGATTCTACCCTACTACCCCAAAGTGCTGAACTTGGGCCAGGCGCTTGAGTGTCGCGTCCACAAGATCTGCCAAGAGGAGAAGGAGAAGAGGCCTGACCTCTATGCATTGGCCATGGGGTAACTGAGCTGAGAGCTGCATTCTGAGGGACCTTTTACCGTTCTAAGGTGTTGGGGTGGTTGGGAAGCTTTGAGCTTATTAGATTAGATATTTTGTTTGTTAGTGATCTGGGACAAACTGAAAGTAGATTTGGCTTGCTTGTGTTGAGGTAACTGGAGTTTTATGAGCCATAATAATGCAATTTTCTGCGTCCCTGTTTGTCACAAGTACGGAGGAACTGTCTGGAATGTGAAGGGATTAGGTCAATCAGTCATAAGTGTGAAGCAGCACCGTTTGTGCCAACTGTTTGCTGTTCCTCACCCATTGTTGGGGAGTTCCCTTGCGTCTTCCCCTGCAAGTTTGCCCCATTATGGAGGCCCAGATTTATCCTTGTTTGCTTCCGACTGGTGCTAGCATATGCTCTGATGTGCTGCTGATGAAATTTTCTGGTCTGAAGATATTTGTCAAACCTGGTGAAGCTAGTGGTGACTGGTAATGTTCTTTCCACTAAGGAGCAGCTGTCAGTGTGAGAGGGTGTGGAGAGGTATATAACGTTCCCACTTTCACTCTCTCTAAAATCTCAGTCAGTCCGAGCAAGGGGCAAGAGTGGCAGGTACAACCCTGCTGTGAGGAGAGCCTCTAAATCAGGGCTTAATGAATGTCATTAATTCGCTTGTTGCAGTCGTCGCAATCCCTGCGGCCTTTGTCCTGTCCCAACTAGGCGATCTTATCAGTTATCATTTGTAATGAGCTTCTTTCGGCCTGCTAGAATAAGGTCTGGACACCCAGCCGTTCCATAGGCAACCTGCCTCTCCCTTTCCCAGTAGTCACATTTTTTTCAAACTGCTCGCGGGTGTTAATATTTCACACTTCAATGAGGGGCAGTAATTGTAAGAGGTGTGGAATTTGTCATTTGCTGATTAGTATTTGTTCATTGCTTCTGAGGTTAATGATGAAGTGACATCTGTTAGCTTGGGTTAGTGTTACTTTCCCCCTCTTTAATTCCTTTGTGTGGTATATTGCGCTCCAAGTGTCTTTAGTTCTCAGGCAGACTCGAAGATAATTGAGGTCAGTAGTGTTCAGTGCCACTAGTAATATTTCTTACCACACCCTTTTACCACGTAGACCAATTCCTTGCTCTATTGGCCTTTTTTCAACAAAGATTGGATTACAACTTCAGGGGATAACCTTTAAATCAGACAAAATTAAGTTTTTCCTTTTTGTTTATGTCATCATCCATATTCCTTTTTTAAGGGTGTTGTTTTCTCATCAATATTTCACTTAGATCTGTTGTGTCGTTGAAGCTTTTGTATTTTCAGTGTTCTGTGTGCCATGATTTTAATCATATATGTGACTTGCAGCTACTCTGGCCAGTTGAAAAGCAGGAAAGTTCATATGGTTCCTGAGAACGAGTTCCACTACAAGGAGCCTGTGAACAGCGCTAACCCTGGTGGTCTGCAGAACGGGCCCGGCAACTCCGGCAAGCCTGCAGCCACTGCTGCCTCTGCCACGAGCAAGAGCGAGGAGGGGACTGCCGAAGATGCGGGTGAGTTGGAATGCATTTGCATGCAATTGCTAGACTTATGACCTTTTTGTTCCTGACACCGATAATGGTATTTATTACATTTAAAAAAAAGTTCACTCTGTAATACATATATGAAGAGAATTGAGCACAATACATTAGATATCTCTGGAGATACAACTTCATATTCTTTAGGCCAGTGATTTTCAAACTATGGATGGAACTACGGGCATGAGTTAGTCACAAAAATCTGTACTTTGTTTGCTTTCCTATGAGAGCATAGCTAACTGTCAGTTGCTTTCTCTCACTGCATCACTTAATTGTTTCCTGAATTAGGTGTTGCACCAACAGCAGAAGGAAAGTGTGGTAGCAATTCTTCTTTTCTGCTGTTTGCCTGCGATGTACAGTACATGTTCTTAGAAATCTTTGTGCAAAGTTATTTCATTGTCACTCTCATTTAGTGCTTTCTGGTGAACCAGGTGTTAGTGGGAATTAACTGACTTTTTTTTAACATAGTTGGCAGGTTTACCTATTTGGCATGTATCTGTACATGTGGATCATGGCTTTAATTGACCTCTTCCGAAGTGTAAAAAGAATAACAATGCAGATGATATTGGATATTGGATTCAATAATTGTTCAGGCTAAATATTTAGTGATCCCTGTAATAAAGCATAGTGTAGTCTTTTTTCTTTTTATACCCTGCTTTTTGGTAGTCAAGATATCAGAACACGTGTTTTTGGTCACAGAAAGGTAGTAAATGTGTCATTTAATTAGCTGTGATCCGCTTCTTTACCTTTCCTTGTTTCCTGTGAAGTATATGGTGGTCTTTTTGGAGGCCTCTTTCACATGTAATTGCTATGCACCTTGCCCATTATAATTGACGCACTGTGAATCTATATTTAATTCAAATTCTTTGAGTTGTCAGTGGCTTCTGAATGGTGCTTCTAGTTTTACTGTGTACATAATGTCCACACACAGTGTCATCTGGTGTCCTTTTTCATGAGCAATTTCCATAAAGCTATTGTTATTACAGAGCCGTTTTTATTGTCATCACTTGAACAGCTTGCGTAGCTGAATGACCTTCATCCAACCTCCCGCCCCCTCCATTTCTTTTTACCCAGACATCTCAGTCAGAGCATTATAGTGGTGTTTAACACTGTAGTGGTGGCGTTAATCGTTTTTTGAGATGATATTTTGTCCATTTCATGAAGCATGGGTGTAACAGTGAAAACATTTGGCACAGTCCATAACGGCTTTATGTATTTTGATATTTGTAGAGAAATCTAAGGACAAATCCCAGGTGGCTCCGAAAACTGCCAGCAAAAACCCCACCACAACGAATAAAGCAAGCAGCAGCAATGGCAGCAACACACCTAACAGGTACGTTTGAGGGTTGGTTCTCTCTCTCTCTCTCTCTCTCTCTCTCTCACTCTCTCTCTCTCTCTCTCTCTCTCTCACTCTCTCTCTCTCTCTCT